>PVKM010007778.1:0-40579 GCA_004027735.1 Carollia perspicillata | reverse complement strand
GCAGTGAGGGCTGGCGTGGGGTACGTCTGCCGGGGACATGGCCGAGGCAGCTTGTCAGGGGCTGCCTGGCTGCAGCGCTGTGTGCCCAGAGGACGCGCAGGAGCCTCATGGCTGCCACTTGGCAGGTCTTTTTGCCAGGATTCAGAAGATCCTCAGGTTGGCAGGCAGCCTGCAGTTCCCCTTGTTCTGCTTCCTCGTCAGGGAGGTGGCATGAGGGGGAGCAGTTCACCGGGGCCTGCAGATTTGCTGCTCACCTGCCTGTTCCTTCTTCTCAGACCGAGGAATGAGAGACGCTTATCCTCTGAGACACAGTGTGCAAGGCGGTTGTACGGCGCAGTGAGGAGAGGCTTCTTTCCGACCCCTTGGGAGTCACAGTGGGTGCCCGGGAGGACCAGAGCTTCGCCATCACCCAGAGGAGAAATCTGAAGCCTGCCTCTACCACTGTTTGCTGGGTGTATGACTTCGGGCAAGTTGCTGAACCTCTCTCTAGACCTCGCCTGTAAAATAATAGCACTAATGGCTACCTGGCAGAGATGTCATGTGAATTCGGTAGTGTGACGTGCACAGTTCCTGTCATCATGCCTGACGTAACTGATGCTCAGTGCACGGAATGATGACAACACATGTGACTGAGTTACACCTGGAATGCGACTCCCTTAGGTGAAGGCTGCAATTGTTGGGGCGAATGGAGGGCTGGGCAGGTCTCTGCCAAGATTCGTAGAATGCTTCCTCCGCAGACTGAGGGGGGCTGGTGGAGTTCATCAGTGGACGGTGAGCTCTCACAGGTGGCCTCACTTCTCCATCTCTGTCTCCTGGGCCTGTGCCTGGCAGGTAACAGTTACTCACCCTGTATTCTCAAAGTGTTCCATGGATGGATGCTTTCACTATCAAGGACTTAAAACAGTCCACCTCCCCAAGTACCAGGCCTGCACCGCCATTCATTTTTAAATTTATGCTTCTAGCTTTCCATGTGAATTTTTCCCAGTGCATCTGAGGATAGATTTGGAGCAGGTTCCTGTCTTGAGATCTGAGAGAGACGTGGCTTTAAAATAAGTGTTGATGTGTTTAAGGAGTGAGTTTCACTGGCTTTATCCTAATGTGACTACAGAGACAGCGCCAGTTTGCATTTTGGTTGAAGGGGCTTGAAGGTGCTGGGAAACAATCCAGGAGGATTGTGGGTAGGCAGCCCTCATCTTAAAAGTTGCCCACAACTGGGAATTGTAATTGCTGTTTCCGTTTCCACAATGCCTGGGATCTCAAATTCAGCCAGCCAGCCAGCCAGCCAGCCAAACATACTGGGAGCAGAGATAAAGCAGGGAAGTGGCAGAAACATAAATATTATGAATTGGGCCCATAGGTCATCTCTTAGCTGCTGCACTCTGGGCCGCTTGTCGTGATGAAAGAGCTAATTTTCAGGAGCAGCGGCCTGGCGGGAGGCCTCGCAGAGCCTGGTGACGCCCAGCCCCGCTTTCCAGGCAACATGCAATAATGGCCGATCTGGCTCCAGCCTGATGGCAGATTGATCCCCACTGTGCCTGGCTGAAGGCCAGGGGGTCTCTCTTGTAAACACAGACAGAGACAGGAACTGCTGCGAAGCTTCCAGCCCAGCGACGGTTTGTCCTCCCACCACTCGTCCAGATGCTCGCCCACCCTGCTGTGGACTCAGCAGGATGAGAGAGCTGTGGGAGGGCCTCCTGCTTGCTGTGTGGGGTGGCATTTGTGCTCAAAGGGATGCACTGTGCTAGAGGAGCCCACAGAAGAGCCCTTGTGGGAAGGGGCTGCAGGGCACGACAATACTGTCCTGTGTCCCTGCTCCCCTGGCCCCTCCTTCAAATCAGTCACCTTCTTATTTTCAAAGGAGCATTCTTCAGGTCAGACATTTCCTCAAGGCTTGGTTTTAGAGACTGGATGTTGATGCTTAATGTCTGAACAGCCCATGGAAAGCTGCACTGTTAGTGAGGATTTGCTTGGGCCCCTGTGACACTGGGCACCTTCATTAATCAGCGTTCTCCAGAGAAGGAGGACCAATCGGTCAGGCCATCTCTCTAGCTCTAGCTCTGTCCATAAAGTAGGGCATTGGCTCATTGAAATTGTGGAGGCTGAGAAGTCCCAAGATCTGCAGCTGGCAAGCCAGAGACCCAGCAGAGCTGGCGCTGTGGCCTGGTCTGGGGCTGAAGACCTGAGAATTGATGGTGTAAGTCCCTGTGCACAGGCTGGTGGGCTGGAGATGCAAAAAGATCCCGGTTTTCAGTTTAAGTACAAAGGCAAGGAAAGACCAATATCCCAGCTGTTAGTTGGGCAGAAGCAACTCCTCTTATTCAGCTGTTTGTTGAATAAGCTCTAGTCAGACCTTCAGCCAACCGGATGAAGCCCACCCGCATTAGGGGCAGCAGCCTGCTTTACTCAGTCCGCTGACTCACATGTTAATTTTGCCCATAAACACCCTCGCAGACACATCCAAATAATGTTGGGTGAAATGGCTGGACACCTCACGGCCCAGTCAAGATGACACATAAAATTAATCATCACAGCATCCAAAGGTTGATCTGAGGGCAGCCTGCCAGCTTAGAGGATATTTAGGACTTCATATATAATTTCCAATTCCCAAAAAACTTTCAAGAGCAAATAATTTTTCAAAAACCACGTGGTACATGGAGGTGGTGTATCAGAGGCAGTGACGCAGAAGGCTTGGGTTGGTGTGAGCGCATGCTGCTACCTACCAGTCGTGTGATCCTGGCGAGCCTCCAGCCTCTCTGGGCTTCATTTGTCTCGGCTGAAAGTGCACAGGGTAAGAGCACCTGCTCCTTTCTGTTCTGAGGAGTGAATAAAATAACCGACGTAAAGCCTGTTGCCACAGCCTGTGGTGTTCCGACTGCTGTTGTAGCTGTGCTCTGCCTTGAGGAGGGGGTGGTGACGAGAGTCGGTGTTTACGAAGGGATGCTGAGTGCCCGGTGTGGTGTGAACGGCTCTCTCTGAGAGTTCTCCCCGTGGCCTGTCCGCTCAGGAACTGGGTTCAGGGCTTAGCCCAGGTCTCTGCACTCCCCCACAGACCACATGGCTCATGTTTGCTCTTCTGAGATTTTTCTTTTGTCATTTACATTAGACTGATTCCTTTTGTGGAGGAGCTAGGTCACCACTGGCATGGTGGTGCCATGGCCTTGGCCACCTGTCACTGTTCCCAGGCCTGACTTCATCTTGCTAGCCCTGTCCCTAGAGTGCAGAGGAGGATGGGGCTGAGAGGCAAGGGCCCTGATGATGACTTGGCCCCCAGAATGAGGTCCCTGACCCAGGGACTGGAGCCGCCTACCGTCCAGCTGGGTCGGGTTTGCAGACTGTGAAGTTTTGCATTCGCTGGTCAGTTCAGTAGTGCTTCCCAGCTGGCTCTCCAGTGAGCAGCAAAGAGGAGCTGAGCAGCAGAAAGAGCTTGGGTGAGCGGCTGTCGTTTCCACCTTAAATGGCGTCACAGGTGGGCAGGGATGGTGGACAGTTAATTCGAAGTCGTGATCTTAAGAATCTGAGGAGTCTTTGCAGGAACACTACACCATGTTCTTTTTTTTTGCCAAGGCATTTCCTCCCATTTCTTTAGCTTGAGAATCTGGACTGTTTCCCGAGCTCTGAAGACCCAGCTTGAGAAAAGGCCAGGGGATGTGGCTTCCCAGCAGTGCATGCTGGCAAATGCTGTGTGTATGTGCCAGGACTTACCTACTTTGATCTTAGTTCACTTTCTTCCTCGCAGCTGTGGGAACTGTGTATTTTTGTAATTCCCTGCTTACAGGTGAGGAAATCGAGGCACAGACTAGTTATTGGCTTTGCTCGAGGTTACACAGCTTGAATGTAAAATTAGAGCTTATAACGGAGAATGTGTGGCTGATTTGGATAGCAACCCCGGGGACCCACTCAAAGCGTTGTTGAAGGCTGGCTCCCTCCTCTGTGTCTCCCCCCTCTCTCCTGGGAGGCTGAGGACAAGTTCTGCAAGCTGCGCTGTCTCAGCTCCCGTGGCACAGTGGGTGCCGTCGTGCTGGCTTTTGCCAGTGTCATGGGGTAATTAAGACTTCATCATGTTCTGTTTAAGGCCTATATTCTTTTTGTGGGTTGTTAATAAGATTATGAAATCCATATTGTTATGTTACAAAAATAAAAGGCTATTAGAAATTTTTAGTTACAGGTTCTGGCTAATATCAGTTTGCATTATTGGGATATCCCAAACAATGGTAATTGCAGCTGACACTTACTAAGTACTTACTCTGGCCAGGAAGCATATTAGGAGACTAGCGAATGAAATCTTTAAAACAGTGCTGCATGGTATGGTCGGCACGCCTGTGGCTCTGACCTCACAGTTGGGAAGTGGTGGCGCGGGGAGGGGAGCCACCCTGCCTCGGGAGCTTGTGTCCTTAACGCTTTTTTTGAAAAGTTCCGTGTAAGTCAATGATGAATGCAGATGATTATTTTTTAGAATGCAAGTGAGGAGTATTCAGAGTGAGGCTCTTTCGAATAATATCTCATCCAAAATAATGAGGTTTAATGCAATATGCATTAAAACGCACCCCCTTTGAGGTCATCCCAAGAGAAATTACTTGGTTGATTTTCACAGTGGGCAAAAACACAATGACATGATAGATGAGACAAATTCAAGTAATCTCTGGATTAAAATTCCGAACAGTCAAAGAGCATGTTGCATGAAAGGTTGACTCTCCTGATAAGCTCCGAACGATATTCCCACCTTACTTAAGAATATGTGTTGGCAGTTTTAACAAGATCTTGGCACATTCTAATTTGAAATTTATTACAAGATGTGTGCATGCTTAATGGAGGCTTAATTATTCATATCCACATCTTCCTGACAGTAACTAACTTCAGCTGTAGATAAATTCCTGGTGCCCTGGGAAATCCTGGCTTCTACTGTTGAAAAACTCCAGTGAAAGGAAAAGTAAATGCATATGCAAGACCTGACCCAGGACAACCGGCTCCACGTAGGCAGTAGCTTGGTGTGTGTAGGTCCCTGTTTCCCCATTTACAGAATTGCCCGACAGAGCTCTTCCTCGCCTCTGGACTGGGAGGTGGGCTCTGGATGGAGCCAGGCTCACCTGAGGTCAATCCAGTTGTGACCTCAGGGCAGAATTCCCCTGGGCTGATTTCTTCAGGCTTTTTGCATGCAGAAAGGGTCCCTAATGCCTCTCTCAAAAGGTCTACGGGATGCCGAGTGGAAGCATCTGTAAAGTGAGGAGCACGGGGAACGGCACAGGAAGCACCGAATGGGAGCCACCTTCCTTCCCTTTCCTCCCACCACGCATTCCTCTGACTCCATCTATCCAAAGCTCTTGAAGAAAACACAATGGTAATTCTTTTCTGTAGAAAATAAAGGAAATATGGATCAATGAGATGCTGATGAAATGTAGGGAAATAGACACTCCCAGATGCTGCTGCTAAGATGCTGTGAATTGGCACAGCCCTTTTAGGGGTCAGCTTGTTGGTAGCTATTGGAATACAAGGGCTCAAGGCCTTTGCACTTGCTGTTTTGTCTGTCCGGGATGCTTTACTCATGCTGGTCGGAATGGCTGGCTCACTCTCTCTTTATTTCAGCCCTTGACTTAACTGTGACTTTCTCAGAGAGGCGATGCCTAGCTCTCCCGCGTAAACTAGCAATGCTCGTCACTCCACAGATTATTCACCCTGCTTTGTTTTCTCCACAGCCCTGAGCACCGTTACATGTCTCTGTGTGTGAGTTTGTGTGCCCATCTCCCTCTCAAAGGTCAGTTCCAAGAAGACAGGGTCTTTGAGCTGTTTTTTGCTGCAGACCCAGTACTGAGAGCAGTGCTGTGTCTGGCATGGAGTGGGTGATGGATACATAATTGTTGAGTAATATGATTTCAAGGTTTTGACTTGGAGTTCTGTTTGGGCAAACACTCTGCTGAGCTGGGCCGTTAGCTCTCAGGAACCATGTATGTGCTACTACTATTTGAGCAACAAGGTAGGTGCCGTAAAGGAAGAGTCTGAACATGAGACCTGGCTCCCCTGATGAGGAGGGGGTGGGGTGCTGTGCCCTGGTTTCACAGAACAAAGGACAGTGGACACGGGTGCTAGAAAGCACATGGCTTGTCTGTGACAGACAGGTGAAATTTTTCTGACTTGAGAAAGGGTTACATGCAAAGGGAGGGCCTGTGTGTTTTTATGTATCAATGATGTATATTGAGAGATAATACCATAACTGACTGGTAAATAGTTATTTTTTAATCAAGGCATTTTATTTTCACTATTTTAAATTACATTATTACCATTTTCATTTTAAAATATTTTAAATTACTCACAAGACTAAATAAAGTCCCTTTACCACCCATCACACCAGTTGCCCCCACCTCCTCTGTGCCCAGAGGGCAGCGCTGTCATCAGTTTGTCGTGTGTGTCCAGGCGTCCTTCTGCGAGCTTGCATACGTACGTATCAAGTCAGGGTCTGAGTGCGGGAAACGCTCCTCTTCCTTGATGAGCGCTGATCCCTCGTGCTTCGTGCAGCCCTGAGTGCTCACGCTTTTCTGTCTGGCTTTCCAAGCTTGATGCCTTTTATTTCTTTTTTCTTGACTAATTCCTCTGGCTAGGACTGCCAGTCCTACATTGAGTGGAAGTGCTGAGGGTGGGTCTCCTTATCTGGTTTATTATCTTAGAGGAAAAGCTTGCAGTTTTTTACTGTTTACTGTTCTGGATTTTTTGTGTATAGCCTTTCTTATGTTGAGGTAATTTCTTTCTCTTCCTAATTTGTTGTGTGTGCATTTTTTGTTTTTGTCATGAAAGGGGATTGAATTTTGTCCAGTGCTTTTTCTGCATCAACGGAGATAGTCATGTGGTTTCTATCCATCATTCTGTCAGCCACTCTGGTTGGTTGTTAATAGCTGAGCCATTCTTACATGTGAAGGATAAATTCCGCTTGGTGTATGGTCCCTTTAATGTGTTGTTTAATTCAGGTCGCCAGTATTTTGCTTAGGGTTTTTGCATCTGTATTCCTCATGGATATGGGCTTATAATTTTCTTTTCTTGTAGTATTTTTGTCTGACTTTGGTATCAGGGTAATGCTGGCCTCATAAAATGAGTTTGGAGTGTTCTTCTTCAATATTTTGGAAGAGTTTGAGATGGATTGGTGTTAATTCTTTTTTAAATGTTTAGAAGTCTCCAGGGAAACCATCTGTTCCTGGGCTTCTCTTTTTTGGGGGAGGCTTTTGATTGCTGATTCATTCTTCTTACTCATTATCAGTCTGTTCGGATTTTCTGTTTCTTCGTGATTCAGCCTTGGTATGTTGTGTGTTTCCAGGAATTTGTCCATTTCATCTAAGTTTTCCAATTGGTTGGCTTGCCGTTATTCATAGTACTCTCTTCAAATCATTTTTATTGCTATAAAACCCATTAACTTAATTTTATAGTTATTTTTGTATTTTTGTCTTTTCACTCCTACACCAGAGTCAAAGGTGATTTATGCAGTCACCTTTCCAGTATTACAGTGTTCTATATTTTTGTGCATACTTTTACTAAGCTTTATACATTCGTATGTTTTCGTGTTGCTCTCCAGCATTCTTCCATTTCAGTTTGAAGGACTCCCTTTCGCTTTTCTTGTAACACAAGTCCAGTGGTGAGGGACTCCCTCAGCTTTGGTTTGTCTTTGTTTTGAAGGACAGTCCTGCTGGACACAGTGCTCTGGGTTGGCAGTTGTTCCCTTTCGACATTTGGACGCGTCATCCCAGTGCCTTCTGGCCTGCGGGCTTTCTGCGGGTAAATCCACCTGGGGTCTTATGGCGGTTCTCTTGTACGTGATGAGTCACTTTTGCTGTTTTCAAAACTCTTTGTCTGACTTTTGACAATTTGATTATAATGTATCCTGATGTGGACTCCTTTGGCTGTATCTTAGGTAGGATCTCTTGGACTTCTTGAATCTGTATATTTATTTTCTTCCCCAGGTTTGGGATGTTTTCAGCCATTATTTACTCAGATAAGCTTTCTGCCCCCCCCCCCCTTTTCTTTTCCTTCCGGCAAACCCTACAATGTGAGTATTGGTCATCTTCATGCTATTCGATAAATCCTTTCTTCACTCACTGTCATTGTTTATTTTTCCCTCTAACCAGATACTTTCCTTCAGTTCTTTGATTCATTCTTTTGTTTGATCAAATCTGATGTTGAACCCCTCTAGTAAATTTTTTCATTTCATTTATTGTGTTCTTCGGTTCTAGAATTTTTATTCATTTCTTCTTAAAATTCTCTCTTTACTGATACTCTCATTTTGTTCATTTTCCTGAGCTGGTCGAGCATCTCCATGAGGGTTACATCGAATTCTTCGTCAGGCAGTTAATGTACCTATTTATTGAGGGCTGGTTTCTGGAGGTTCGTTTTGTTCTTTGGATCGGGCCATGTTTCCTTTTTTCTTCATGTACCTTATAACTGTGTGTCGGGATCTGTGCATTTGATGAAACAACCGTTTCCTTCAGTCTTTCCAGACTTGCATCGTACAGGGAAAAGAACTTCATCAGTCAGTGGGGCTAGAGACTCTGGGAGCCGCTCCACCCTTCCTGGAGACAGGCGATCTCTGGGTGTGTACGTGCAATCCCCCAATTAGGGAGGGTTGCCTCTTTCATTTTAAGGGGCTTGTTGCCTCTTTCTTGATTTCCTCTGGGGCTGCCAGAAGCCACGGAGCTCCTTCTCGTTCCCCGTGGTTCCCAGGTGTGCAGTGTACGCCAGTTCTGTCAGCACTCCGAGTCACGTGAGATGGAAAGCAGTCCCTCAGGCAGCCTTCCAAAAAGCGGGGATGTGTGGTGTGTGCTTCAGCTGTCTTTCTTCCAGAGGAGAAGCAGCAACCTGGGTGCTTTCCCCCAGATGCAGTGAGCTCCATCAGTTTCTGTTTGCAGTGTGACGCGTCCTCCGGTGTTTCCACAAGCCGCCGAGCTCTTCGTTGTGTCCCGCAGCCCCCAGGCTGTTCCTCGTGGTTCCGAGTCAGGTGCCGTGGGGCCGCTCCTGCGGGCGGCCCCCTAAAATGCCAGAGCGTCGATATGTGTTTCATTCCTTTCTTTCCTTCCCGAGGGCGAAGCCACAAGTCGGCCCTTTCCTCCTGATGTGAAGAGGGTCAGGCTGAGGGGAGGGCCTGACATGTTTAGCATGAAACAACTTTTCTTCCCTGTTTCAAGGCAGCTGTTCTTGGCTTTGAATTTCCCTGGAACTTTCTGATTGATTTATAGAATGCTTATGGAGGCTTTTTGCATTGTATATTAAGTTGGCATTTCTGTGGGGAATAAAGTCTGGGGTGTCCTGTTTTGCCATCTTGCTGATGTCACTGAAACACAAAGTATTGTTTTATGACATCAACTAAAGTTGTAACCCAGTGTCACTCTGGTGGTGGCGTAGCTAGTTTCATAATTGATGGTGTCCCAGAAACCGTTTTACAAGTTTTACAAAGACTTTCTCTTCAAGGGATGTCAATTTACTTATAATTAGCAATACACGTATTGGGAAAATGTGTTGCCTGAAAGAAAGGGGTAATGAATGGCTTTAAATTAATAGGGGTTTTATCCAATGCGAGGCATATAGTGTTGCTTGCAAATCAATTAAAGGCCAAAGGAAAGCTCAATCGTTGAAATCTCCCTGAGTTTTTCCTTGCAGAGAGCTTTTCTTCCAAATGCAGCTGCCCTGGGAATCCGCGAATCCTCAATTCTCTGGGGGGAGAGACAGCTTAAAATTCAGCTGGGTAGCTTTCAAAAAGACTCCATAACCTTTGTGATGTAAGGCCTGGGAGTTTGTCTGCTTGCACTTCCTCCTTTTTCTGAGGCAGATATTGGAGAAATCTTGAACTGCTGAAGTAGAGAAAGTGACTTATGTTTTTAGCCAACTGCTTTGGCTTACAAATTTTAGGGACTAAAATGTGAATTGTGTGCCCTGGTCAGAATAGCATCCACGAAACCTCCTATGTGACTGAGCAGGTCTGTAAATGAAGTTTTATGTACTGTAGAGAAGCAGGTGAATTGGTCAGAAAATCCACATTATTGAGTGTCTCTGCCCATGGCAGCGTGTCTTGAGGTTAGGAGAAAAATTTGTCTCAACCAGGTAAAAAGCCCACAATGGTCCTGTTCTGTGCTTCCCCAAGCATGTTCTGTTTTTATTTTTAAGTACTTTTCAGAGAGGGGAAGAGAAGGAGAAAGACAGGGAGAAAAACGTCAATGTGTGGTTGCCTCTCACACACCCCCTGCAGGGGACCTGGCCCTCAGCCCAGGCATGTGCCTAGACTGGGAATCGAACCGACGGTCCTTTGGTTTGCAAGCTGGCACTCAATCCACTGAGCCACACCAGCCAGGGATTGTTCTGGATTTTAGAGTCCCACTTTCCTCGTAAGCACCCTACTTGTAACAGAAGGAAAATTCAACAACAGCCAATGTTTGTTTCATCTTTGAACTCCTTTCTCGCTAGGGGGTGGTATTCTTAGTGACATCCTGAATCTTTTTCTTTTCCCATGTCTGAGCTACTTGGCCATCTCAGCAATTGTCTGGTTCACCGCCTGGCAGGAGCCCAGTGACAGAGAGAGCTGCCTTGATCATGGGCACCTCTTAGGGTGCGGGAGGCGCTTCCCAGGAGAGAGAGCCTAGGAGACACAGCCCCTGGTGCCAACCTGGTGGTCCCGCGTGCTTGTTGCCTGGAAATAGGAATTCTACTCGACATGCTAGACACTAGAGCCATATTTAAAGGCAGCTTTTTCTTTCTTCTCGGCTTTTTGACAGCTAGCAATTTAAATGAGCTGGGTTTCTGGGTGGCTACAGAGACCCTCCTTGCTCACACCCAGTCTACCTGTCAGGCGCCGTGCAGGCAGCAGGAACAGCTCGTCGGAGGTGCCCCAGTGGAATGTTACGATAGAAAACTGGAGGAATAGATTACATATTTATGTGGCCTTTGAAAATGCAGCGGGACAAGAAGATTGCTTGTAACATATGCAGTTACATTAAATGACTGTTAACGTTCATTTGCCAGCAGAATGTCTGGTGCATATGTGGGTTGTGTGGCTTGAAAAATTAATGAGACTTTTAAAATAATCAAATGAAAAGTATTTGTTACCCTACATTCTGGTGAGCTATCAAAACAAAACTGGGATTAACTCACAAAAATAAAGTGTCTGTCAAGGGAAAGAAAAATATACGTTGTGGGGTGGGGGGATTTATATCTATGCAGACACGAGAGGAGAAAATACACCTGTCCTACCTGGGTTTCGCTTGTGGATTATTGCTGGCAAATTTCCTCTTTTGTCATAAGTGCACCGCAGTCTGGAGGAAGGAGGCGGCCTTTGCAGGAATGTTTTGTTCCCGTGGGCGTCAGACTGTCCTCCAGCCTGCTGACCTGCAGGGTTGGTTTGCCGATGGGGTGAGGAATGGCGCCTTCTGGACTGAGCCTCTACTTCCTGAAAGCGGGGGGTTTTGAAGATGCTCTTTCGACAAGGATAGTTGGACTCTGGTGAAGGCTCAATCGCACTATCAAACTTTTAATTTTTTTTTAACATTTTCCCCTGACTTTCATGAAACTGCCCTCCATCTGTTGTTTAAACACACCCATTCTGGATGTGCTGAAGCCCACATTCTACCCAGTGTCCTGCACCAGGGCAGCAGCTGCGTACGTCAGGGATGAGACCTTGGAGCCTTGAGGGTTGGAGACCGTGAGTTCTCGCCGCTCTCATTCCATAGCCACAGCATTGGAGTCACAAGGAGGTAAGCGGTTCCCCCCATTCCACGGCAGGAGCTAGGAACAAAGGCCTTTTCTGCTTCCCATTCTAACATTTTTTACAAAGTGTTTTGTGTTTTTCTACCTGCAGTGGAAGCTGGGGGAGGAGGCAGGGGCTGCAGACTGGTGATCAGGAACTCTGTCTCCAGGCCATCAGCATCCAGCCCTGCTGACGCAGAGCTGCCCCTCCGCCTTAGCCAGGCAGCCCCGTGGGCGAGTGTCAGGTTATTCCCACAGCCCTCTGAAGAGAGCGGGCCTGGTCTTCCTGGCTGAGTGACCGTTCAAAACCCTTATTAACTTGGAAAAAACCCAGTAATCCTCAGAAGGATCCACAGTGGGACCTGGGTGAGGGGCTCTCGCTCTTGTCTTGGCTCTCCTCCAAAGGCAGATAGATTGGTTCGTCTGCAGACACATAGCAGGCCCGTGCTGAACATGAAAACCACGTTACTCTAATTGTGAAATGAGGAAAGTGACAGGTCGTGAGTTAGGCTGATTGATCTCTTGAATTCCGGTTTTCTGCACTTGAAGACTGTCCTGGGGTTGAGTGAAATATTCAGAGGACAGATCACTGAGAGAGGGAACCCGCAGGGGTAGAAAGTAGTTAGAGCGAAGTTTGGTATGTATAGTTCCGCATTTCAGGGGTTCCGAAGCACGGATCCGCCAATGTCCCTGTGGCCACACGGCCTGTGGTAGAAATGAACAGTGTGAGTCCCGGTCCTGGCTGTGGGCCTGGGAAGGGGCCGAGAGGGGATTACACCTGCACCGTCGTCCAGTCCTCTGCTCTTCAAGACTGAAGCTTTGCTCTGAATTTTCATGATATCAAAGACTAGGAGCCAGATCCCATGACATAGTTGAAAGAAAGGGCCACCCCAAGTGCCCAGGAGTGAAGAACAGTTCATTTTTTGACAAAGCGGAAGAGGCTCCAGCCAGCTCAGCCTTGTAAGACGGCAGCCTCGCCTCTCAGCAGGCGGCCTGCTTTCAGCAGCTGGACATCCAGGGAGCCTGTAGGAAGCACCGACTCGGGCTCCACCCTGGCCCTGCTCAGTCGGAATCTGCATTCTGCCCAGATCCCCTGGGGATTCTGAAGCACAGTAAGTTCTGCGAGGCAATGAGGGACAGCTGAGCTGTCTGCATTCTTGCAGGAAATCTTTCTGGGAACGTAGCCTCGCCACCCGGCTAGTGCTAGGCACAGAGGAGACAGGCACTGTGCCTGGGCTTAGGGGACTTGCTGTCTAGAAGACAGGAAGGCAAATAAGCATGAAAGGGAGAAAGTGTTCTCACAGGTGTGTTCGTGAGAGCCTGAAGCCGTCAGTGCAGTGGAAGGCCACCTGGTGTGCTCTAGTGGCAAGTGTCCTAGTGCGGGGGTCCCCTTTTCCTCCTGTGTGAGATGGATGGGACCCCAGGTAAAATGCTCAGGCTCTCTCAGCTTCCGTATCCCTGTATACAGAATGCAGAGAGGAAGTAGTGCCTCTTCACAGGGCTGAGATCATTCAAGAAAAGCTTGCTGAGTATCAGTCCTGTATCCCAAATTCTAGTTGGTGTGGAGTTGAAAACAGGTCACAATGCACAGCCTCATGGGAATGACAGAAGGAATGAAGAAGGAACTGCAGTCCCACGGAGTAGAAAATGGGCAGGAGGAGGTCAGGATTAGCAGTGAATTCTGTCCTGGGCGGACACTGGGAGGCCCCTGTGGGGAGAGATGGGTTTTTAGCTGGGATGGTCCAACTGCTTATCCATGCGGTTCCAGCTCTAGCTTTTGTGATTCTTTGTTCCTCTCAGAGCTGCACTTGGTCATCGATAAACTCTTGCCATGGAGGGTGGGGCCTGATGGGCATGGCAGGGGTAAGCAGACAGATGAGAGGGTTCTGATTTTAGAGAAGCTACACGATTTCACTAGCAGTTGGGCTTGGTGCATCCAGCAATTTTTCAAGTGTTTATGAAGACAGCTCATCTTTGCTGGCCATTGAGACCAAGCTGGTATGTGCGGGTAAACAGCTTTAAATGTGCTGAACTCAAGAAAGCCAAGTGAAGATGTGGAACTGGCTGGGGGTGTCCTGTGAGCCTCACTTATGATGCAGCTGCTTGGGGAGAAAATGGAAAACACGGCCCATGTGCTCTAAAACTTTAGGTACGGCAGGGTCCCCCTGTAAGTCCTTTTGTAGGAGGGTGCAGCCGGAGGCCCCCCAAAGAAGGATTTGTAATGGGGTCCAGAACTCAGGGTGTCCAGGAAGTATTAGAAATATGGGATGTCCTCACCCCCACAAGCCTGAGCTGAGGGGTGGGATACGGGGAGCAGGGCCATTGAGTTGTTTTGCATAGCAACAGTTTTGCAGATAACCTCTAAAATGGTCATTTAACGTACCTATAACCTTTAACTGGTTTCATAGATATGTTAAATAGCTGTGGCTGTGCTTTGAGCCAGGAAGAAGGGAGTGACTTCCACCCAAGATGTAACTGGGAGGCAACTCCCCCACCCCCGTTACAGTGCCTGCGTGAGAGCTTGGAGATGATTGGCTCCACTCCATGGGGCCACGCCTGCCCAGACTCACTATGGCAGCCCAGTAAAGCTGGAAGGATGTGGGAGTGCTGGCAAGTGTAGCCGATTGTGGGAGGAGTTGGAAATGGGACTTCAGAGGAAGATTGGTACAGGGATTTAAACCTAGACGCTGCAGCCATTGAAGAGAGAACCACACACTTTTGGCCAGAATGGGGCCTTGCCCAGCCCTGTGAGAGAGAATCACCATGTAGCTTTAGTGAAGAGACACGTGCACTTTTGGCAGAGTGGGGACCCCCACAGCCTTGGTGAGGGAGAACCATGTGGCTTTTGCAAGAGTGGGGGACCCCTCCCTGCAGCCATGAGAAGAATCATCTTGCAGCTTTAGCAGAGAACTGCCACGTGGCTTTAGTAAAGAATCACCACGAGGCTTTCTATTTCTTTTCCTGAGATATGGTACCCCAGACTGGGCAAAGGGGGGGAAGGAAGGACTGTGTGTGTTTGTGGGTGTTTTAAGGGACTTTGGGATTTTGATAAAGACATTAAGTCATTACTCTCAAGTCTGTATAACTTGAGTAAATAGTTCCTTTCCTTTTCACCAATCTCTGACATGGAGAGCTATAATTTTCTGGTGATGGAAAAGGTGAACCTAGTACGGGGGGACCCCCTTCCCTGGTGGCCAATCAGGAAAAGTATGGGAGACCACATGTGCAGTAGCTTTAAAGTAATACAACGACTTGTACATGCGCAGTAAAAGCCTCGAAAACTAGCCAGGAAGGATCCGTTCTGTAAGAACAGAGTCCCTCCAGTCCCTGAGATCAATCTCTGCTTGGAGTTGGCCTGCTCCAATGTTCTCTACCATAAACCCTGGGTGTTTGGTTCAGTTCTTTGTCCCGATCACCAAGAACCTGGTTACCTGTGCCCACCTGTGACAGTTTTACACAGAGCAGGGCTGTGAGTCAAGAGCCAGAGATTCTGTCTGGGGATTAACAACTGACAGGTGACAGAGACTGACTAATGCTACCTACCTTTCCTAGAGAACAGTGTGTGTGTTCCAGGCCTTGTACTGGGCACTTCACACGTGGCATTTCTAATGAACTTTTTAAAGATCCCCAAAGAAGCTTTTGCGATCCCTGTTGTTTGTGTGAGGGAAGTGGGGCTCAGGGGTCCGCAAGGGGCAGAGCTGAGATCTGCGGCAGGTTTGTCCCGCAGCGAGTTCTGTCCCCCTGCTGTGTGTCAGTTTCAGATCCTGCCGGAGAGGCCCACGAGGTTGTTTAGTGCAAAGGCGGGAGGGAGTGTGCGTGAGGCTACACCTCAGCCGTCTTCCACTGTTACCAGGGGAGTTAGGATCGATACTATGCCATGAGAGGGAACAATGTTTCCTTGTCCTAGTTGTCCCTGAGCAGCCATGGGACGGGGGCCTGTGGAGTGAAACAAGCCAATCAGAGGAGCTGGGGTCGCCGCTTGTGTGCTGAGGCTGTGGGGCACAGAGAGGCCCTGCCAGGGCACCCGTGGCAGACTCTGGAGAGGCTGAGGAGAAACGCAGAAAGGGGATCAATAGGATCGAGCAGCAGGGCAGGGCTGCCTGCAGGTGCGGCCCAGAGCCAGAGGCCAGACTGCACTGATGTCCCAGGGACCCAGAGCTCCCTCTGAGAGCTGGGGTGGGGGTGGGGGTGGGGGTGGTAGTGTCTGCAGACTGCATCTGGAAGGACTCGCCAGCTGCCTGTCTCCCTGTGGGAGCTTCCAGCAGTTCTGCTCCTGTGTGTTCCCTGGGAAACATTGACAAAGGGGCCGGCTCTTTCGTTCCCCCAGGATGTGGAACCACTGAGTCCTGCACTAAATGGCTGGAAACAGCCAGGAAAACTGTTCCTTTTCCTGTTCTTCGTGAACATAGCCCCTTGGTCCAAGAAGCTCTGGACGAACTGCAGAGAGCAGTCTGTCAGGCTCCTGGCCAAATGGTGGGCTGTAGCTTGGCTAGATTTGAACAACTGTGTTCCAGGGCATCGGGGTTGGTGCGGTGCAGCAGTGTGTTCTGGGAGCTTGGAGGAACGGGCTCAGGTTCATTCTGAGGGGACAGCAGGGGGCCGGGAGCCTGTGGTGGTGGTTCTGAGGCTGTAGATGTCCATTCTAGGGGTGGGGTGCCTCAGGTGCTCAGTCTCCTCCCTGATTATCCCCAGAGACCACGGCATGCAGCAGGCGAGGCGCCAGCCTCTTCAGCAGTCAGCAGCCCTGGGCTCTGTGCTTTCTCTTCTGCTCCGCTCCCCCATCAGAGCCAGCCTCTGGGGCGGCTTCACCTCATCCCTGCTTCCAGCGAGATGACTGTCCTGACCCATCAGTGGGCTAACTGAATTGATTGGTTTAGCTGGGAGTAGTTTACATGCTACCCCTTGAGTTATCCAAAAATATAATGCCTTCCACTCATTAAAGCGTACTCGCACCCCCGGGTTCTCAGGAGACTAACTGGGGGAACTTCAGGTGCCGTTGAAAATGGGCGGTAGGGGCACGTTTCAGTCCAGGACCATTAAGCCCCACCCTCTGTTCCCCCACGTGGGTAGAATTTTGTTCTGTTCCTGTGTCGAGCTTTGCGTTTAATCTGAGATGCTTCAAGGTGGGGGACAGTAATCCAGGGCCCTCTGGCTGGGGATTTACTTTAGCTCACAACAAAACAACAGGCCTGGCCCCGCCCTGCTGTTGTCTGGCTGTGGCTCTGCCTGTCAGACCCACCCATAAGTGGACATTGCTACTCCGGGGGCATTTACTCTTCAGAGAAGGCCTCCTACGACAGAGGAAGCTCCTGTTGGAATATTTACCAGATGGGGATGGGGAAGAGAAGTGAGGTGAGATTCTGGAGCAGAGAAAGAATTTCTTCTCAAATTCTTGAGGCTTTGAGCTCCAGTGGGCTCCTTCGCTCTTCCCTGTGCCGCATTCCCCAACTGTCGGAATCGTGGACCATGTTGCTCTGAGAGAGCCCAGGCTCCTGACCTGAACCACTGGACTGTCCGGCAGGTGTGGACCCCCGCACTGGCATTCTTGCTGTAGTCTGTCTTACAACATAGCTTCTGAGCTTGGATTAAGGAAAAGGAAACCAGGACAAAGTCTTGCTCCTTCCTCACTGGTGTGGTGGTCAAGGGTCTTGATGCGTGTGGCGTGGTTTTCCTGAGGGGTTTAGCACTTTTCTGTGTTATTCTCAAACCCTCCTGCAGGAGGCACTTGCCAGCTGAGCAGAAATGCCCTCGTTTGTGGTGGGGAGGAGACCGAGGGGGTAGGGAGCCTGGCACCGTGTGCCCCGCTTGTGCAGTCCAGCCGCTAGAGATTTAAGGGGGCAAAGTTTGAACACTGAGCCACATCCTAGGGGCTTCCAGGCACTATCTGAAATGAGGTGGGTCTAGGGTCCCTTTGAAAATGAAGTACCCAGAAGAACTGGGGCGTTAATGCAGCTACATGTCAAGCAGTGAACGGATCTCCCCATTTTCAAATAACCGATCACCTGCTTTTTCTGGTTTGGGCAGAGAAATGGGAGACTAACTTTTGTCCGACGGTAACACCTGATTCATTCCAGCGAGCTCAGTGAGTCAGGGCATGAGTGTGCACTGTGGTACGGAGCAGCCGCTGAAACAATGCTACCGAATATTTGGTGACGTGGGGCGAGTTCGTGCTTTAGTAAGTATAAAAAGCAGGTCACAAGAGTGGGTGCAGAATTATCCTGTTTTCTTGTCATTGAAAAAAAGGACAGAGAGAGACTGACAAGGCTGACGTTGCAATGTTAACAGCGGTCCTTCCTGGAGTTCAGTTTGCTGGTAGTGGTTAATTTTTACTTATTTTCCCACACTTGTTATTTCTAGTACACATGTGGTATTTCTCAGGTAATAGGGGGAGTGGCAAAGGCTGTGTGTAAAAAGAATACATTTGAGAGAAAGAGGGAAGGAGTAGTACTTCGAAGTACTTTAAAAGAATTTGGACAAATTATGCTTACAGACCCAGCAGAATGGGGATAACCTTGTCTTTTCTACAGGATGGCGGTAACTACCAAATGAGAATGTCCTTTGTAAAAAAAAAATATCTAAGACATCAGCATTTTTTGGATACCCTCTAGGTAGCTTTAATATACAGCCAGGATCGAAAACCGGTCATTAGCGTGGGGCCCAGAAATTGCCATCAGTTTGGAGTCATCTTCCTTTTCCTCCTCCCGACCCCGACCCCGGCCAGAAAGGGTCGGGCTCAGCCTCTGACAGCTTCGAAAATGGTCAGCCATCTTTTTCTGAAATCAGTGTTCTCCTTCTGGTTCCAATGAAGCCATGACTTTTGCAAGTAGGTGGGAAAAAGAAAGGACTTTGATTCTGTGTCTTTGGACTGGATGTTTCTGTTAAACCAACACCAGAGGTTCTATCTTGGGGCTTGAGAGATTAGTACCCACTTTGAAATGTGTGCTTTTTAAGATGAAAACAACATTGTATTTTAGACCAGCCCGTGGGAGGTTTACTCTTGAATGACAGGAGGCCTCCTGGAGGCCCGTCCACTCATGAGGGGCCTGTGTCTGGAAACAGAAGAATCCAGCGGCCTTCTAGTAAGCGCCAAATTGGTCTTCATGCTGTGACCCACCTACATCGGGGGGAGGCAGCTTTTTCTCATGGTCTATGTTACAGCCTCTCATTTCTTGGGTTGCTTTTGCAGTATTTCATGGCTATTACTTAGTAGAAAATAGCCAGTAAATGTTCACTGAATTATTAAATCATTAATAAATCCGTTAAACTCTTGGTGCTTTGCAGTGATTAATGGCGGGGACCCTCCATTAATGGTGAACTGCCCTCTGGCAGAACTGCCATTCCCGGGCACAGGTTCCATCCCCTGTGGGGCGGAGCTGGGCGGGGGGTGGGGGGGTGGGAGGTGCTGTTGAGTGGTCAGGTGACACAGCTGTGGGCTTTTGTGCCCATCCCCCTTTTGTCACAGGAAGAAAACTCCGCCGGGGCCAGCTCCTCGAATGTGTGTTCCTGTTTTGATGATTAATGATCCTGGCATGTTGATCCACCCTGTTTTCTTCAAAACAATTATTTCAACTGTAAGCTCCCCTGGGGAATTGCTTCTTCTGGTTAATAAATCAGCAGACAATATGAAATTCTTAAATGGAGATGACACTAGCGTGGTTCCACCTGGGTGCCGTTGTGCTGTGGTGTTTGTAATTGCAGTGAGGTTTGCTTGCTTTTTTTCTGAGCTGGGAAAAGAACTTGATGTCATTCATTTAAATGAGAGGATGAAAGTTAATATTTGTAGATCCTCTCCCATGCCAGGAGCTGTGTTAAACACTTTATATTACATTTTCTCATTTAATCAGTACAAGAATCCTTTTAAGGGAAGTGGTATCGTCTCCACTGTACAGACTGGCTCAGAGAGGCGCAGTAGCTGACCTGAGGCACAGAGCTAGGGAGTGGCGCGGCCTCGGTTCAGACACACACAGGACCCTGGCTCCAAAGCCTCTGCTCTTTCTAGGCTTTTGTGCCTCTGGGGTTACTGTGCAAAGAGGCAGGGGCCCGCCTTCCTTCCTTCCTTTCAGATTTTATATATTTATTTTTAGAGAGAGGGCGAAGGAGGGAGAAAGAGGCAGAGAAACATCGATGTGCCAGAGAAACATGGATCAGTTGCCTCTCTTACGCCCCCAACTGGGGACCTGGCCCACAACCCAGGCACATGCCCCGATGGGGAATCGAACCAGTGATCTTTCCATTTGTGGTACAATGCCTATCCCACTGAGCCACACCAGTCAGGGCAGGAGGCAGGCATTTTCACGTGAAGGTTCCTTGATGACTAGATTAGTGACCTCTGTGTGTGAAAAGGAATATTGAACAACTGTTCACAGAACGCCTTTAATGCATGAGCCCCTCTAGTGAGGGCTGGACCCAAGAAATGGTGGGGAGACCCTGCTGTCTGAGTCCCTACTACTTGGCAGGCATGATACTAGACACTTCTTCTGGGTTTTCTTATTTAATCTTCATGATAATCCTATAAGTGGCAGCGGCTTTAACTCACAGTTCCGTGAAGGAAAGTAATCTGCTCGAGGACACAGATTTTAAGTGGCAGAACCAGGATTTGGATTCATGTTTGAGCTTCTTGTCAACAACTAATTACAGTCGGTGACAATCATGCCCTAGCATGCCCAAGCCACGGTGGAGGGCCAGTGCTTTTAGCAGACGTCAGTGCCGAGTGGAGAAGGAGCAGACGCACTTGGGAAGGAGCGGAAGGCTGAGGAGGGCAGGAAGGCTCCTAACTGGAGGGTGGCGATGGAGAAGCGGCCGAGGAGGACGGAAGTCTCCACACCAGTCTGGAGCGGCCAGGAGGGGCCCGCAGGGGGGTATGAGGTGCCAGTCACACCGGGCAGGGATTCTGGCGGCTCTGCCGTCCTTTCTCCTCACCCATGTTGCCTTCCCGTGGGCTCCCCTCTCTGCCCTTTCCTTCCTGGGGGGACAGGGTCGGAAGGCCTTCTCCATCAGGGGTCTCTGAATTGTGCAGAGGAGCCAGCTGGATGCCAGCGGGACAGGAGAGCCTCCTCTCCCTCCTGAAGATTGGTCTCCTTTTAGATAACATTCCCTGGAAATGGAGTGGACTCTTTTTGGTATTCTGATGTAAAAGTGATTCATACTTGTTACAAAAGAATCAAACTTTTCAGAAAAGCACAAAGAAGTTAAAAAAAATCCATAATCTCACCACCTGGAGATAACGTGTCAACATTTAGTGTATTTCTACAGTCATCCTTATTTTTAGTATATATTTGGACATACCTTTCACTGTCTATCTTTCCCTGAGAAGCTGCCCCACAGTCTCCTCGTCCTCTTACTCGCAGCCCCCAGTCAGCTGTGCCTGTCAGTGCATTTAGGTGCCCGCGCTGTTTCTGATGCTGCCAAGCGCCCCACTGAGCGGCCAGTCTTCCTTAGATGGGGTATCGGTCAGCGCCTAGTTGGAACTCGGAAACCACTTTCGGTGTTTCCAGTGGAGAAAATTTAATAGTTACACAGGAGGTGGAAGAGGTGAGAAGAACAGGAAATTGTTCCTCTCTGGGTTGGGGGCACGTGGGAGCAGGTGGTGGTACCAGGGGTCAGGAGCCAAGTGGGGGCTGCCCTGCCCGAGTTGGGGCCACAGGGATGGTTGTCCACACGAGTTGGGTCATGCAGGAGTCACAGTTACTGCTGAGGTGCCACTGGCCACAGGGAGAGGTGGGAAAACACCCTGGCTGATCCCTGTTCCCTGCCCTCCTGCGTCCCTGCCCTCCTTGCTTCCTATTGGACAAAGGGCCCTTGCTGCAGCCAGAGGTCAAAGGGCTAGAAATGTCTTTCCCTCTGGCACAGAGCAGAGGACGAGCAAGGGATTGTTCTGAGATTAGAAAGGCAAATGGCTGACACAGGTGGGCATTGGGTAACTTAGTCCAAAGGTTTTTTTTGTGTGTCTGAAAAAACTCAGTAGAATTAATCAAGCGCTTTTTAGCACTAATGTATGCCCGGCACTGGGGAGAGTCCTCTTGGGAATACAGAGAACTGTAGGCCATTATCCCGGCTCTGTGGTGAGGCTCAGGAGCGGGTAGTAAGAATGCTAACAGCTGCGGTTTGCTGAGCATTTACTAACTGCCAGGCACTGTGCTCAGCACTGTATGTGTATTACCCATTTCAATCCTCGTGGCTCACAGAGCAGCTTTCCGTTTATTCTTAACTCTTACCTCATTAAGTCATTCCGGAAATGCACAGCTTGTTGAGCACAGGACGTGTCCCCAGAGATGAATGGAATATCCTTGCGGAGTCAGCACTCCGTGAGGTCGGGCCCCTGCCCCCACAGTGCCGTGCTCCGGTCCTCCAACACGGCGTCGCCTTCAGTGCAGTCTCCGGGGTGTGCCAGGCGTCCACCTGTGCTCCCTCCCTGGTTTCTGACTGGGGTGGGCTGGTCCGCCCAGGCTGCAGTGGTGTGTATGACATCCTCCCCACTCACCAAGGTGGTCGCTGATCTTGAAGGGTCCACTCATCTTTGTTCTTTGTGTCCTGGAAGTTTTCATCTGTAAAACTTGCATTTTATCATTATGAGTGAGATGTTCCCTTTGTTCTACGCCTTTCGCCAACCACTGTAGGTAAAACCCACCATGGGTAAAAACCATTGACCAGAACACACACTCCCGGTGGACAGGGAGACCACTGCAGAGTCGGCACGCCTCGAGGTCGAATCCCCTCAGGTGGTGCGGCCGCTCACTCGAGCCTGCCGGGTTCGGCGGGTCAGAGTGTGTGCTCGTTGTCCACGGTGGGGAGCGGTGGCTGCTCCTGGAGATGCATGTGAAAGCCGTGCGGTTGGGCTTGTGTGAATGTGTGGTTTTGGTTCTTGGGGAAGATGTCGGAGGCGGTGGTTAAGATGTCTGGTCTGTTTGCCCCCTGAGAACAAGGACCGTGTCTGTGTCAGGTTTGCTCTGGATTGTATCTGCAGCTCCTCGCACAGGACTCGGGGAGAGCGGCAAATTTTTACTTGGGACTGAGACGCAAACTGCCCTGTAAATGAGCATTTTACAGCCATGAGAATTGAGGCTCAAAGAGGTTAGATAGCCACCCAGTGATGGAGCTGGATGAGGGTGGGGGCTGACTCCCGAGGGATCCTGCGCAGGGGCTGTGGGTATGTGTGCACAGCACGTTTCTGGACTGTTCGGTTTCCTGAGAGAGAGAGCACAGGTCCACGGCCCTGCGAAAGTGGGCAGAGCCAGGTTCCGTGGGCTCCTGGGGCTTATACTGCGTAGGGGGCCTCTTTATGAAACAGAACATGAAATTATACATACAAACTTAGCAGTAGAGTTATTTGTTGTTTAGGTTGAGAAAATAAATCATTACCAAATTAAACATTTTTTAAAAAGCTGGTGTACATGACAAACGTGACCCAGTCCAGAAAAGAACAGATTCAAATTGTAAATTAACTACCCGCCACACTTCTACGATAAATGTTCCCTGTATGATTTGTTTTTGCTACATGCTATTTGGTAGTCTGTTTATATGATGTTAATTTCATAATATTTTCTACAGACAGATTAGAAAGATAAGTCAGTCTTCCCTATGTCATGGCTGATGGAATTAGTTTTTACTTTCGGTGACTGGATGGGCCACGCCCTGACTTCCCTCACAGACACTCGCTGCCCAGTCTGTGTGTTGTCCCACTCCAGTGCAGGGACTCTGAACAATACTAGCTTGGGGTGTCCAACCCACGGGCCGTGGGCCGCATGGGGCCCAGGATGGCTATGAATGCGGCTCAACACAAAATCGTAAATTTACTTAAAACATTACTTAGTTCTACTGCTAAGTTTTATACTGAGTTATTACTTAGATATGTACATTTTCTATATTAGTGATCACACACTTGGGACGTGCTCAACAATTTTAAAAGATTGTCAGAAGGGCTGCTGCATAATTTGGGTTACTATGTGAGGACTTTTTTGCTTATATGTGGTGGCAGATATTGTGAAAATTATGCATGGACCTTGTCTTTGTTCATCAGTTCTCATTAGTGTTTGTGTATTGAATGCATGGCCCAAGACAACTCTCCAGTCTAGAGACTTGAAAAGGTTGGACGCCCCTGTTCCAGGTCATGTGACTCCCACCAAGAAGTAAAAGAAGGAAGCACGTGCGTTTATAATTGTGCATGCTGCATTCTCGAGGATGCTCCTGTTGGGAGAGAGCTTGGACAGGCATTGACAAGCCCCATTCTATACGTCTGATGCCTGGAGGATTGTTCTGCGGCCTAGAGTTTGTCTGTGTTTCACACCTTGTTTCTTCTCCACCCACATACGACCGGTGCTGGGTGCTGAAGGGCACGTTTCTGTCTTGCCACAACTTCTGGCCCTGTTCTTACGTGTTACCATGACACTGGGGTGCATGGCGACACTGTCAAAAGCCATTTTCATACCATGATGTCTGGCAGTAATTTTACGTGTACATAGAAGTGCCCTAAACTACTCAATTCATCCCAGTAGGTCCTCTCTGCACATATCTCCACTGTGTCCTAGTGGCTGTTTCCAGTGCCAGCATGAACAAGGGAGAATGTGACCGAGGGGGTGTGGCATAGGGTGAGACGGAGGGCTTCACCAATTGTGGTTAGATCGTGACTTTTGCACATTTTATGCCAATATATTGGGTTAATCAAAAAGACCTTATGGGTTTTTTTCTGTAAAATAAGAGACACATTTTTCATTTTCAAAGATAACTATTGATTTGGATATTTTGAGTGTATTGGCTTCGATTAATGTTTCCATTTGGTAGCTATGAACTTCCACTGGTCTACCCGACCATGGAGCATGGTTGGTTCAGTGAAAAATCTCCAGCACGAAACTTTGCAAACCACTTTTGACATGTTTGATCAGTCACAGCACCTTCTCCATACACTGCACAAATCTTTGTTTGTGTGTTTCAGTTACATTTTTACCTTTCTTAAAATAATAAAGCATAAAATGCCAAAAATGTTGCTTTTCTTCCATCTTCAATATCAAAATGGCTACACAAAAATTCGTCAATTTTGAAGTTTTTTTTCAATGCACACTGATATGACAGCTGTCACAATATACTCTAAAAGAATTGTTTCAAATGAGGTTAAAGACAACTAAGCACTACTGGAGTCCTTGTATGGAAAAAACCAAATGAACTTTTTGGCCAACCAAATATATCCCTGTGAGCACATTGCCGGGTCCTTCCCCAGGTCTTGGAAGGAGCATGTTCGAGAAGGGTCTCTGAGGCTTGTTACCTTCCCAGCACACCTGCCTTGAGCCTAGGGGGAACTCTGGGTCCCTTGGGTTGCCTTGGCTAAAGTTGTCATGGTGTGATTGGATATGAGCTGGGCATAAGGAGATGGGACTGGGAGCAGCCTGTTCTGTAGTGAAGGTCACGATTACACAGTCAGTGAGCAGCACAGACAGTGAGGTGGAATAGAGCAGAGGATGGGGGTGGCCATCCTGAGACCTGTCCATGTCACTCTAACAGTCGAGCAGCGGACCTTTACTGCGTACTTCCTGTGGCCTGGCGCAGTGCTAAGAGCTTCTCAGCCCCATCTCAGCGAATCTCCCTGGGATGTGTTGAATTCTGGCCTCCAGAGAGATCTGTTGAAGTTATAACCCCTGGTATCTGTGAGTGTGACCCAATTCAGAAAGAGTGCTTTTGCAGATTTAATCAAGTTACAATGAGGTCACTAGAGTAGAGCCTAACCCAATATAGCTGGTGTTCTGATAAGGACAGAAGGGAGACAAAGACACAGACACATGAGGGGAGACTGCTATAGGGTGATGGAGGCAGAGATTGTGGGGCTGCAGCCACGACCCAAAGAATGCCAGGGTTTCTGGCAATCACAAGAAGCGGCCCCGAAGGACCCTCTTCCTCAGGTTTCTGGGGGAGCGTGGCTCTGCTGATGCCTTGATTTTGGAGTTCTAAAACTGTGAGATAGTAAATGTCTGTTGTTTTAAGCCCCCCAGTTTGTGGTATTGCATTACAGCAGCCCTGGGGAACCAGCGCACCTCCAACAACCAGGAGTTGGATGAATTGTAGTCCCTGCTGGCTGATGAGAAAACTGAGGCCCAGAAAGGTTATGTCACTCGTTGAGGTGACGCACGGCCACTCATGGTAGAGCCTGGTCAATGTCTCTCCCCTCCTATTTAGAGAGTGCTAGCCTGGTGGATTTGGTGCAGCAAATGGATCCCTGGCCAGAGCAGCATGTGGACTTGGCTCCTTGATGAACCAAGATAACCTGCCTGCTCACCCATAGGGGTGGGAGCGGCTTCCCTCACTAGCTCTGCTGGTTCCTAATGCTACTGACCTCACTGCGGTGCCTTCTGGGGGCATTCCTAATTTCCTGCCACTGTAAAAATCCTATCCTGACTGTCCCACACACTCTGCAGCTCACTTAAAACTGGTGAACTTGCCAAAGCATGTACCTTCCCTTTGATGAGAGCCTTCTAGGGGGCCGTGGGGGCCAGGGTATTGGAAATGCAGCTGCCGCTGGGCTTGTGTATGGCTGATAGTAAGAGCTGATGGCAGACACACTATGTGCCAGGCCTGGAAGAGGTGCCATGGGAGGTGCGAAGATAAGCAGGACATTATTCCTTTCCTACTTTGAGTGCTAGGTATGGATTCAAGCCTTTGAACATCAAAATCTAGCTTCTCATGGATAAAAATACTTCAGTGATTTTTTTTATTGTCAATAATACTATCTTTTCCATTTTCAGTAGGTAAAGGCTTTTAATGTTTAAATTTTTATTTTATTTAGTCTTCTGTTAAATTCCTGTTTAGTGTTTTCAACCACCTGTATTTATTGAGCACCTACTTTGTACCAGCCCTGTATCTGTTATGAAAATAGTGGTGAGCGTGTGGGGAATAGTCCTAGCCTTGTAACTCCCCTCTTTTGTGCCCTGAGACGGCTCAGGGTAGAAAACAGGTGCACCATTGAGTTCCTTAACCTTGAGCCAGGAACTCCTAATGGATGTGAGAGTTCACGGACACTCTGTACCAACCCCCTGGAACTATTTGTGATGCATGTGGGTAGATACGCACTTTTCTTTTTGGAAGAGAACATACAGTTTGATTACACAGTGAATGGATCTGAAATGGATTTAAAGAAACATTAAGGTTAACTGCTTTCGCAAAGGGAAGTAGTCTTATACAATATGCATGCCTTCCAATAATTTATGTATTAAACACTATTTAAAAATCTAACTTGATTTTTCCCTCTGCCTTTACATTGACTCTAACAAGTTCCATTTCCATGAAGTGAGGCCAACCTGAATTTCTGTTTGTCTGTTTACGGATCCTGCACTTACATCCAGCAGTAAGTTTAGGCAATCTGTAAGAGGCCTCTTCAAGAGCTAGTTCAATTTCATAACAGTTGGGCGCACACTGTTTAGAAACATCACAGCCCTCAGCATTATGGGTCACTGGGAGCGTGCCCGTGGACGTCAGTCACCGTGCTCGCAGCCCTTGCTGTCCTCCCTGCATTTAAGTTATTTACCAATGACTCTGAAACAGTAATGGTTAGAGAAAATTTGTGAGTCTGGACTTGTCAAAATGCAGACATACAATCAGATTGATTTCTCGTATTCTTTCGATCGCCTCTGCTTCTGTACAGAGATCGTGTAGGCACTGACTCAGCTCGCCGAGCTGAGTGAACTGTGTGGTTCTTCTTTCTCCTGTGCCCCAAATAGTCCTCACTGAAAACGAGAGCACACTCGGAACAGAGATGATGGAATGCTCGAGGGTGCTTGCTTGGAGAGCTCCTTACGTTCTCACCCAGACTTCATACCCAAGACAAAGGAAAGGAGGGCACGTGGCTTTGTTATTTGCTGTCCTCGCAGAACAGACCAGGTGGGGGTGGAAGGGCGGCTCGTGTGGAGCTGCTCCCGTTTCTGAAGGGGCTCAAACCTGGAGGTGGCGGAGCACAGAGCTGCCTATGGTCCTGCCCCCTGTGGCTGCTCCAGGGTACGTGGGACTGTCACGGATGCCTCTTAGTTCGTACATTTCTTTGCGCAGCACCGTCTCTGATGGATTAGTGCCGGCCATGCACAGCTTTAGGGATATGCTCTTCGATCGGGATGTAACAGCAGATCCCGAGAGTGTGAGCTGAGAAGAGGCATTTCCCTTGCTGGGGGAAGGGGAAGGGGAGGGGCAGGTGAGTTTGTCCCTGCACTCTCTGAACACCCCACGTGGGAGTTCCACGGCAGTGAAGGAGTCCCGGGGAGGCAGGGAGAAGAGAACAGGAGTCAGTTCAAGGACTGGGATTTCTCAAGGATATGTCTCTCTTCCCTGCTTGGCTGAAGATGAGCCTTTTCCTTTATCAAGACATCATCGTCTTAGACTAGAGTCCTGAAGAAATCTCTTCTCTCTGAGAAACAATCCCATTGGCCTAGGTGTTCCAGAAGGAACTAGAAGGAAATTGGTCCTAGAAAGAAGGCAACTGTACCTGGTAACATTTGTGTTTATATGGCTTTTTTGCTTGAGGGAACTCCCCAGTTACTGGAGCACAGGGTGGTTAGAAGCCAAGCCAAACAAACAAACATAAAACCCTGTGCTGTCAGCGAGTTGAGGAGTTGGAGGGCAGAGCTGCCAAAACAACTGGAAAGTGAGGGAGAAAATGTCAGAAAGGAGGGAAGCCACAGAAGGGCAAACATGAGAATCCTCGTTACCTTTTCCCAAATTGTTCACTGACGTCGTAGCTCACACGAATGGGGAGACGCCACGGTTCCCGAGAGACGAACAGGGGAGGGGGCTGAGGAGCTTTAGCTGGTCGTCTGGGCAGGGGGGCTGAGTTTGGAGTCTGCATCTAGCCAGTTAACTGCCTGCTACAACATAAAAATGAGTATTTCCAAAAAAAGATGAAAGAATTTAGACACTCTCAATGTATCCTACACAATATCCACTACATAATAGAAATCACTAGAAAATGGGAATGTACATACTGTGTCTGGGAGACAAATACTTTAAAGTGACCATTGTAAATATTTTCAAAGATTTAAAGGACAAGGCAGTATTAATGAATAATCAGATTGAGGAATGAAAACAGAGAAAGGAAACTATTCGAAAAGCTAAAACTCCAGTGTTGAAATGTATAGTATCTGAAATTAATTTTATTAGGTGGCAGAAGAAAGAATCACTGAACTTGAGGTTAGATTGAGTAAAAATATATCCAATCTGAAAAACAAAACATGATAGGAAAAAAAGTTAACAGAGCATCAGGGACCAGAGGACCAATATAGTGTTATAATATATATGTAACTGGAATCTAAGAAGGAAAGAGGAGAGAGAGAATGCAGCAGAAAAAATTTAAGAAATAATGGCCTAATATCCCTAAAATTGGTGGGAAAAATTCAACTTACAGAGACAGCAGGCTCAGCAAACCCAAAGCAGGATAAATACTAATAAATCTGCGGTCACACATGTCACAGTGAAAGAGTCGAAAACCAAAGAAAGAGAACCTTGAAAGCAGCCAGAGGAATGACAATATCATGTGGTAAGAATAATGATGTGAAAAGACTGACTCCTTGTTAGAAACCATGGAGGCCAGATGACAATGGAAAAGCATTTAAAATACTAAAAGAACACAGAAAAAAAAACCCAACAACTCTTAGATCCAACAATAACATCCATAAAAAAATGAAAATGAACCATTTTCAGAGACATAGAAGCGGAAAATGTGTCACCAGCCTAACGGTGGCACAGGGCGTGCTGAAGGGAGTGGCCGACAGTGCAGATCTGCACGAGCGACTTTGTAGACACAAAGCTACACACACATACACACACACTCTCTCTCTCTCTCTCTCTCTGTCTCGATTTATCGAAAAGTCATAAGGCTGTTGTAAACTAAAGTAAACCCCTGTATTTGGTTTATACTGCATGTGGAATGCACGCACACGTTTGTAGATATCAAATTTAACAACGGCCCAAAGGGACATAATAGAGGATGGGGTAAATGCAGTTACTTGGTTTGTGACAGTAAGAGGAACACTATGAATTAGACAGTTAAGGATAAGTTAAGGATACATATTGTAACCACTATATCAATCACTAAAAATGATGTAAAGCAAAATATATACTCGAAATAGCCAGTAGAAGAATGAAAATAGTATTCTAAGATATTCAGTTAACTCAAAAGAAGGAAAGAAAGGAGAATGAGAGGATTAACGAGCAGGTGGGACGGAACACAAGTGGGAAAATGTTGGATCTGGGTCCAGCCGTCTCAGTCATTACACTAAATGTAAGTGGACATTCGCGTAAAAGGCAGAGATGGTCGGACTGGATAGGAAGGGAAGGCAACTGAATGTCATGTACAAATGGCCCACGTTCAATATAGAGGGACGGGTAGGTTGAAGGTGAAAACACGGAGAAAGACATTCCATGTAAAAAATTAACATATGAAAACCGTAGTGATAGTGTTAATACCAAAGTAGACCTCAAGACAAGGAGTATTACCTGAGATAAAGAGAGACATTTCATTATAATAAAAAGGTCAGTTCATCCAGAAAGCCTAACAGCTATGAATGTGTTTGTGCCTCATAACACAGCCTCAGTACAGGTGAATGAAAACAGGCCACTAAAGGGAGAAACAGACTCGTCCTAGTTGGAAGTCTGCAGACTGCTCTCTGAGTAACCGGTGGAGCATCAGACGAAAACTCGCAGTACAGAAGGCCTGAGAAACACTACTCATCATGAGAATAGACTCGAAGGTGCTGGTAGATCTACCTTCTTTATCTAACTGATTTTTATTTATAGGACACCCACCCAGCAGAAGAATGCATTTATTTTTCAGGTGCACATGGATTGTTTGCCAACAAAGAGCGTCCTGTGTCATAAAATAAGACTCCAATTTCAAAAGATTGAAATCTTAGAGTTTGTTTTCTCACACAATGGAATTGAATTAGAAATCAATGTTTGAAAAAATCCCAAATAAGTGGAATTTAAATCACGCTGTGTTTGCCATCCCCACAGGAGCTCTGGGAAGGCCCCCTTCTGGTGTCCAACGCAGGTGGACGCCCTCCCCTCAGCGTTGCGAATGGCTGGTCCATCATGGGGAGAGGAGGAGGCCGTGACACTCACCAGGTTCTCGCCACACACACAGCACTGTGTTAAACAGTGTCTTACATGCACTAATGCACACAGCTCTCACACAGCCACCCCCGTGTGAGAGCCGCGCTGTAAGTGACTTGCCCAGAGTGTCACAGGTAGTGGGTGGGAGGGCTGAGTGAGGCCGGGGCCCGGGCCACCTGGCTCCAAGGCCCTTATCTGGACCACGTGGAAGTGAAGTGTGGTTGCAGTTGACTTCCTGGTGAGATTTTGGAACTCGGGACTTTTTTGATGAAAACTGTTCCTTGTCTATTCTTACATCTTACAGTTGAGCTTCATTTCATGTAGGTTTTCTGTTTTTATTAATATTAAGTATGCACAGAAATCTTCCTTTGGCATCGTAACTGAAGGAGCCCACTGAGCTCCCTAGATCTGGTGCGATGAGCTCCGACTCATACATGGCACATGTGTGTACACATGTGCATGTGTTTTTGTGTATGTATGATGCATGCGCACAAGGCTGGTCAAAAGTAGGTGTACAGTTGTAATGCAGATAAATAATACAATAATTAATAAATAATAACACAAGAATAAACTCTGTGCTTTCCGTACTTACAAGTGAAAACCTATTTTTGCCCACCCCTGTATATTATACATTATACACATTATATATTATACGTACATATTCTTGTCTCTTCTTTGGTCTTGACATTTGTTCAAACTAAAATTCCTCAGGCAGGTGTATTTAGGTTTAGGGGGGCTGGCTCTGCCGCTGTCCCTGTGGTTGGAGGCTCTTGTCCCCTTGTGTTAGGAAGCCCGCGGTGCAGGTCCGTGCACTTCGGTCCCTGTGCTCCATCAAGTCCCGGGTCCCTAGTCCCTGCCGCCGTAGGGGACAGTCAAGGTTCTGCGGTGTGTCACGTGCACCTTTTAACCGGTCTCCCTGGGATGATGAATCATAGCTGTGGAGCGTCAGGCAGCTCTACCAGAGGAGAGCCCTAAACTGGGGTTTACTTGTGCTTGGCGCAGACGCCTGCTGTTTACTGAGGAGGCCTGCACTGGTGTCGGGCCAGTGGGAGAGCCTTTCCATCTCCTAGTTCCCTGGGTAGCCTTTGTCAAACAGGACTGTTCGTAGGCAGAGCGGCGCACAATTTCACAGCTGGGATGCTCTGTTCCTGTCCAGTCAGGCACGCCACACCTCGCTCTGGCTACCCGTGGCAGCCTCGCTGTTGCCGGGACACCCTTCCTGGCTGCTGTGCTTGTGACTCACCACTGGAGGTTAAGCCCTTTACCTCGGCATGGGCCCTGAATTTGAATCCTGGCTTGACCTGTGTCTTCCTACATGGCTTATGACATTCGAGAAGTCATACTGCCTCTGTGCTTTAGTTTCTTTAACAACTTAACAGGGATAATAACAAAACCCACCTTGCTGAGTTGTTCAGAAGATTTGGGAAGGTGGTGCACGCAGGAGAGCCCTTTGTGAGAGCAAGTGGCACGGTTGTACGTTTATTGCTTTATGTGTGATGCAGCTCCACTGATATTTGATTGATGTGAATCGGTGACTGCACCCAACAATGCTTTTTATTTGTTCAGTAAAAATACATTATCTTAGTATGCTTGGGCGATGCAGTTGAGTGAACCCTTAACCCGCTGATGCCAGTGTTACAAACCATGTTTACCACTGGCTTCTACTGGGGGGAAAACGTGTAGCTACTTTGGCAAGTTCTGGGAGATTTAATTCTGAGCCTCTCATGCAACCGAAAAATTGTCAGAAATGATGGAGTTGTGTTTCTCCCATTGAAGAAGTCAAGTATGGTTCATTGGCTGGCCTGAGGTGAGAGGAAATACAGACGTGACCGGCTCTGCTTGGTGGGGAATTAGCCATGTGCCGTTCATTGTCTGTGGGGCCCAGAGGAGGACGGGTGGGGATTAGGGGCAGACAGAAGACTTCCTGGAGGTGGTGCCATTAGGGCAACACAATGACAACTGAGTAGGGTTACGTAAGAGTATCTGTTGATTTATGACTGCAGGGGACTTAGATGTTTATCATAGAATATTGGGAAATACAGAGAAGTGTTAAGAACAAAAAAAGTAGCTATACTGAAAATATATAGGTAACCTTGTGTTGTATGTCTTTGTATTTATTTGGAGTATTTTTACTGCACATCTCCTATGGGCCGAGTGTGGGGACGAGACATCGATAAATGGGATAGTGTTCCTGTCATGGTGCAGCTTGCATTTACCGAGAGCAGAGGAAGACAGAGGATAAGTCATGGTACACACCACAGAGAAAAACGGAGAGAATCAGCGCCAGGAGTAGTGGCCTGTGGGGGTAAAAGTGGAACTTAAAAAAGATGGCAGTGAAGGCAGGACCAACTTATAAAGGACAATTGAGCAGGGCTCTCGAGAAGGAGAGAGTGAGCCATGTTAGTGTCCGAGGAAAGGACACTGCAGGCGAGAAGACAGCTGGTGCGGAGGTCCCACGGCAGCCGGGTGTCTGCGGTGTGGCCGCAGCAGCGGGAGCCCAGGGCGGGGCTGGCGAGGAGGAGCGCCTACGAGGGCTGGACTCCGCAGAGTGTGGCCGTCCCTGGCGCCTTTGTCTGTCTCTGCAGCGCTGGATTTATTTGTGTATAGAACCCTGCATGTAAGAAACAATGCAAAAGCGTAGGGGTTTAAGGTAAGGGAGGCAATGGTTCCATGACCTCTTTGTGTTTTGAGTCAAGCTCATATATCTGGAGGCAGCATGTTGTGACGGAAACAGCGTGGCGGTGGCATTGCAGCGTGTGTGTGGAAATGTTGACTCTGTCACATCCAGCCCTGTGCCTTGGACTTTGGCCACATCGTTTAGCCCCTTTGAGCCTCAGTCCACCACCTATAAAACTTACCTGGTAGCATCTTTGGGAACAGTAGGCACTCAGACCATCCGTATCTGCGTATATATTTGAGGGGGTGAGGAATGGAAGGGGGGGAGAGAGAGAGGAGAAGTTGCTGAAAAGCCAGAGGTAGAAAGGAATACGGTTTAATCTAATTAACTTCCATTATTTTTTCTTAAATGCTGCTGCTCCATCTAGAGCTATATGGTTCAATAAATAAACTAATGGACATGTGTGGCTATTTAAGTTGAAATTAATTGAAACAAAATAAGATCAGACAATTAATGCCTCAGTTATACTAGTTTTATTTCAAGTGCTCATTACCCACATGTGGCTACTGTGCTGGGCAGTGCAGACTACTGATCACTTCTGTCTCCACCGAAAGTTCTGCTGGACAGCGCCCCGCTCCAGCAGGGGCAGAATCTGGGACAGTGTCCCGAGCTGCCATCCGTGTGTGCAGACAGTGCAAATCCCTTTCTTTGTGGTGGCATTTCACAGTGCTGCCTCTGGACGTCCACGATCTAGTCACATTCACTTTGGGGAGCCCATGGGGTGGGCTCTCTCAGCCCTGGGACGGAGTTTCTGAATCAGAATTTTTAAGGGCAAGACCAAAGATCTCTCTCAGCCATCTCCTCTGGGATTCCAGTGCAAGCTAAAGTTCGCCCTTTGGGGCTCTGAAGGGCACTGTCAGAATTAATTATGGCATGCTGGACATCCTCAGATGCTTCGATGATGCAAGCTGCAGAATTGCAGAATGATACTGCCAGTTCCTTATTGCTGTGGTGAATCTGTTCCCTTCCTCCTGGTCCGCTTGAAATTGGACTAATTGGGCTCTGTTAGCCCCTCTGCAGATAGCATTTCATGTGCTCTCATAGAAGTTGTCTACGTGTTTTTTTTTGTACACTCAACATACTCCTGAAATGAGTAGTGCTCTGTGTTGGCTTATTAGATTTCTTTACAAAAAATAAGCCTGATACCCAATGGCCTAAAGTAGACATTGGCAAAAAGTCTACAAACCAATCATAGAATTAAATTAAACAACAGTGGCCAGAGTTTTCTTCCAGAAACGTGCCAGATGGGCAGTGGCCACAGGAGGATGCTAGACTGAGAGGACAAACCAGATTAAAATGAAATGATTTCTTATTCCAAATCAGGATTTTCCAGTGTTTGCAGCAGCAACTCTGGGGGTAATACAGCCTGCAGAGAGTTTCCTGTCACGGAGCTCGTCGTGTGTCTGTGCAGTGATAAATCAGTGGATTTATGGATTTAATTTTCTTTCCTATCTGAAGATACGAATTTAAAAGTTAAGGTGTGTATCTACAGGTAGTAAAATACCATTTTGTTCTTTCTCACTGGCTGAGTCTTGCACAGAATTAAAATTGCAGGAAAATCTTGTTAAAGATGGGTGAACTTCCTTTACCCTGGAGAGATTTGTTTGCAGACGATGAGCCCGGCTGTGCCTTTGGTCTTTCCGGGGAAGGGCTGCATCCTGACAGCTGTGTGCTCTGGGACGTGGTGGGTGACACCGTTGCTTCTGGTCCCGTCTGCACCCAGGGCAGCTGCCCCAGCCTTTTGGTCTGGCTCCCCTCAACCATTTTTTCTCTAACTGCACAGTGAGTGGGAGAGCATCGAGTTTTCTTGTGGAAGCATGCTGCCTGTTCTTCTTGGAAGCTGAGCAAGGGTTTGGGGTTTAGCTTAAATGGTTCCCATTTGCAACACTCTTTAGAGTTATTCAGACTGCCAGACTTCACCCCCCGCCCCCCAATCTCTACCCCAACTTTGCTTTCACTTGTTTTGGAAAATGTCCCTACTTGGCACCTGATGCAGAGACCTCTGCTGTGTTAGACTCTTCCATTTGCAAGGGGATGAGACCCAACTCAGATAAGCTTCAGTAAAGCCCAGTTATGTTCCACATAATCTGAAAGTCAGGCTGGGTTGCACCCAGAGCATGCTCTCACTTTGTCTTCACCTCGTGGCTGCAGCTCCTCAACACACTGGCTTTATTCTCAGACATGGTTTTCCCGTGTGACTGGGAAGGTGCTCTGGGGACCTTCCAAGCCCGCTGTATCGAACAGAGTCATGCAGAGACCAGACTGGTGCGCTTGTGTGAACAGACCCCAACTGATTCCTATTTGAGTTGCTTCAAGTGAGAGTTCTTTTGAGTGTTGCTGCCTACAGATATTTTGATAGACCTTTTTGCACACCTGTACTTGTGTCTGCTGGGCTGTTCCCGGGGGTGGAGTCTCTGGTTTACAGGGGATTTGTCGGGGGGTTTTCTGCAGTGGCTACACTTCGGGGCTGCTCTCCGGCTGGCAGTGAATCGGAGATCCAGTTCCTCCGCAGCTTTTCTGAGACTGGACCTGGTCATCGTTTTGCACTGGGTGGTGCAAAAGTAGGTTTACAGTTGATCACATGGAAAATAATATGATTAATAAATAATAGGACAGGAATAAACTGTGTTGCACTTACTTAAACTGTAAACCTATTGCACTTTTGCCCTACCCTGTACGTTAGCCCTCTGGTATATTTTGGCCTGGGGGTATCCTGTTTTGTGAAGTACATTCAAATCTCTCTCCCCTTTTAATTGGATCGCCTGTCTTTCTCTTATCACTTTGTATCTAGTTTTTATATCTTCTAGATGCAAGCCATTTCTTGGTTTTAAATGATGCCAGCATCTTCTCTCTCTGTGGCTTGCTTCTTTCACTCTCCTCATGGGGTTTTTTTTTATGAAGATGCTTCATGAGTTTTCTTCTTTGCATACCTTTTCCCTTACATTTTTACAGCACCGTCTAGGAAAACGTGATTTCCTGCTTTTGTTGAGCAGAGTGTGCAGCTCTCCGTGGCTTTGCTCTGGCTTCAATCAACAAGTCTCCAGCTGAGAAACATGTGGTCTTTCCTCCTGAATTGCTTTTTCTTTGTGATAAAACAAAACCACCTTTCCTCACCTTTGCCTCTGGCTTACATGTTAGAGTTTTGGGGTTTTATTTTCTCTTCTTTTTTTAACGACTCTAAGTCACTGACTCTCTGGACCTGTTTGAAGACAGTGGATCCGGAGAATTCTGTGTTCAAGAAAAGCAACAGGCCAATTAAGGATTCCCTTTACTTATTTTCCTAAAATGGTGATGTGATGGGCAGGCTCTGAAAAGAAGAGGACTTGAGAGTTAACATGCACATAAGTGAGAATTGTTTATTAAACAATGATTCTACTTACAATGGCTCCTCATTATGAACACCAATCAATACTTTTTTTGCTAAGCACTTTTCATAGATTACCTCATTGAGACTTTGTAAAGTCTGTGAAGTGGGCCCCATTAACAGCCTCATTTTATAGATTGGAAAAGCGAGGTTCTGCACCTTCAAGGTTACACAGCCAATAAACACGGGAGCCGAGATTCCAAAGGGCTCCGCTGGACTCCGGAGCTCAGCGCTGTGTCCTGCTCCCTGCCGGTGGAGGTGCAGCCTTGCTCTTTGCAATTTGGATCAGGCCCATCAAACCACATTTCAGGCTCTTCCTGCTGACAGTTCAGTACTGACGAATAATTGGGTAGCTTCTCCTGCAGTTCTCCATCTCGGAGTACATCAGCAGGGCTGACTGTCTCCTTTTAAAGTTGCTCAGTTTCTCCTAGTTCCGGAAGGCATTGCGTCTTGTTCCCTGGGGCCAACGGGAGGACCTAGAAGTTTTGAGTAAAACGTGGTGGCTTCAGCGCTTAGCAACAGCTCGGTCGAGAATTGTCTGTAAAAATTACTGTGCCCAGGCTTCCCTTTTCAATGTAGCCTGGTGTCCGACCTGAGCAGCAAACCTGGGAGAGATCAGTGACTCGAATCTCTGCTCCCAGATCTTCTCTCTACTCATTGGTTGAAGACCTTACTTTCCAGGTCACGGACCCAGTCCTCACGGCTATGAGGGTGGGACCTGGCCCTGGGCAGGGAGATGCGACTCTCGTAAGGGAAGCACTGAGTACGATTCAGGGCCTTCTGCTGGGCTCTTTATGTTGTGGGCAGGGTGTGGTCAAGACGAGGGACAGAGTTAGGGCGGGGTTTGTTTAAAGGTTCCTGCGTCTCTTAGACCTTGGTTTGTGGCTGGAAGGGAGTAACAGCTATCATCACCTGTCTTTCAAAATGCCAACTGTACCTTGCCTTGAGCGGCACCGTTTATGACAGTTGATTTAGAAGCCACCTTTACATCGTGGAGTTGGGTTCATGGAAGGAGGAAGTCACAAGAAGATGGGGACTGGGCCTGCATCCCTTTCTTTGGGTGAGGAGGCCCCTCCAGTGCCCTGGGGGCCGTAGCAGTGGTGAAGTCAGGCTCCGTGGGACCTTTGTAGCTCAGTGGCTTGTCATCTGGAGGTGATGCTTGCGACTCCCCTTTCTCCATAACCAGTGGGCCTTGCCTTGCTTCTGCTTGACTATTGATTACCTCTTGCAAAGGGACTTCCCTTCACATTTAACTTCAAAATGGTATTTTCTCAATTTTATGGCTTGTGACTTCCACCCGCCCATTGCTTCTCTCCCCATGTAGGTACCGCCTAAAGCATAAACAGCTGTTTTCTGGGTAATTTTCCACATTGCCTTTTGAACAATTTAGCAGTCGCGAGGGGCCCTGGGAATGATTGCCCCAGCCTGAACCAGCCGTCCGTAGACATAACTGCAATGGCAGCATAAAGATTGGCTGTTTAGGGAGTTCGGAGCTTAGTAATTGCTGAGAGCAATTTGCTTTCTCTCCTCACTAGTATCTGTCTAGAGACAAGTGCAGAATCTTTTAGGGGCATCTGAGAAAAATCTTATCCTTCGAGTTGGATGTGGAAAAAGGAGAAGAATGCAGTTTTGTTCGCTGCTTAACTAATTTCTAACAATTTAACTAAGTTTTTGCCCTCTGAAGTCTCAGGAAGACCATTCTGAGCGTGTTTTTTTTCCACGTGCTTAGTTAGGATGGAGGGGAAAGGAAGTCTCATGGGTCCTCTGCCCCGTGCTGTCTCTGGTGAGAGTGTCGCCAGGCACTGAGGAGGGAGCCTGTCTCTGCACTGTGGGGCCTTCTGCAGCACCTGGCTCAGCTGGCCTCCTGCAAGGCAGGCTGCACCGTCTGCACCCAGGAGGTGGGGTGTGGGGCCGGCACACCTGGCCATCCTCAGGGTGGGGCCCTGGCTGTCTTCCGCTGTGGAACTCTAGGCAGAAACACTTTACCTCCCGGCAGCTGTGCAGGACCCTTGTCAGACTTGTGATGATTACGTCTCTTAGACCTTGGTTTGTGGCTTGGTTTGTGGTAGGGGGTGGGGGCGATGGCCTTGGAGGCAGTGGTCAAGAGAACTGTGCACCTGAGAGCAGCCACACTGCACCTCAGGACCCATTTTGCTCTCAGGTTAAAAGTCTCTTTTTGTTGAGGCTGGAACCTATACCTTATCCACTTTAAGATGTTAGGGAAATTGCCCAGCTGTTCCTGGATTCCTTTAATAAACTCTTAGGTAAGTGAACACCAAGAGAGTCAATAAGTGTCCAATGAACTGAACGGGACTCTGTAAATCTTCCTTTAAAATACCCAATTTCCACTGTTACCGACCTTTTGGAATAATGAAGCCTGTTAATTCATGCTGCGTGCAAAACAGTGGTCTTTCTTTCTCCTTAACGCAAAGTTCCATCCTAACTCGGGGGTGAACGTGAGTTGTTCTTCTCAGTGACAGCGCTTCCTTAGTGACAGTTCCTGCCACTGGCTTCCCTGCCACCTTCCTGCCCTGAGTCCACATACTTGACTCTATTCTGTCTCTCTTCCCTGTTCCAGGCTGCAGGCTCACCTGGCTTTCAGTGAGACTGCTCCTCCCACACCCTGCCCCCTCCCTCCCAGGAGGTGCACAGCAGGCCTGCCACAGCCACGGTGGGGAATCGGTGAGAAACAGGAAGAGGAGGCTCCTGTGGCGGGCGCAGCCCTGCTCCAGGGTGTGGTTGATGCGTGCAGTGCACACAGGTTTCAGCCCCACTCCTTTCCTGACCTGATACTCTTGTGCTGTGAACCACCTGTACAGCCATCCATGGTGATCCCCTGGACGCTCATGTGTGAAGTCCATGGCCAGGGCTCCACACACTGTAGACATCCCAATAAATAGCAGTTCCTTCTCCATGCCTTCTTACCCACAACAGAAATGCGCTCTTGGCTGAAGAGAGAGTTGCCATGTTTAGAATGCCTTCGAGGCCGTGAGATAGACTGGGGAGTGCGGTCTTTGGAAACCAGTGGGCCTAGGCTTGCACCCCACTGGCTTTGCACTTCGACACTTAAGCCAAGTGTGCCATCCCTAACATCTCAGCACCTCATTTTATCATTAAAATGGGACCACAAACAGCATCGGCCACGTGGAATGGTGGAGAGCATGCAGAGAAGTGGTCTGCTCAGAGGAGGGCAGACAGACTCAGCCCGCAGGCTGAACACAGCCGAAGTCAACAGTTTAGAATATTCTGTACATTTTTAAAGAGGGGTAGTACGTGGCCCACAAAGCCAAACTGTTTACGCTTTGGCCCTTTCTGGAAGTTTCTCAACCCCCAGTGTGGAGGGTGGAGCCCTGGCTGGCACAGGGCGGCAGCTCCACACGCGGGATGTCCCCCTGTTTCGTCCCTCACAAATCTCTCCCCGGGAGTCTTCCCTGCCTGAGCACGTGGTGCGGAGGGATTCCATCACCTGACCAGCCATAGGCTGAAGCAGGCTTCAGACGGAGACTAGGTCAGGATGGAAATAAATGTGTGGCAATTGCGCGGTGTCGGTCTTCCCCCGCCCCCTTACAGTGCAAAACTCCGAGGGCCACGTGTGCTCGTGGTTACCACAGGTGTGAGTAGCTCTCCATAATTTCTGATAAATCATTGTGTTTAGGCTGAGTGTTAGTGGAACATTTTTCTGACAGTCTCTAAACCAGTTATTTATTTTCTTAGAGAAACACAACCCAGAATGGCTTGGAAATGAACTGACACTGTGATTA
>PVKM010007777.1:0-40611 GCA_004027735.1 Carollia perspicillata | reverse complement strand
GGATCCAGAAATTTCCCTGCTCTACCTGGTTCTAGTCTGCTTCCGGGTTTGTAAGGACTTTTTTCCTGAGCCAATCTGTTGTGGACATACTGCCCCTTTATTGAGCAGAACTGCCAGCCCTAGGGGGGCATGGAAGAACATCGGCGTGGAGAGGGTTGCCCCTGCCCATGTCAGCCACGCCTGGTGGTTGGAGAGGGTGAGAGAAATTCACTTATACTCTTGTTCCTCCCCCTCCCCACAAATATCAGGAACTATTTGATATTAAAAGGGTGTGGGAAGTCTACAGTGGCTTAGAGTTTCTCTGATATCATGTTTTTGCTTTGATGGTGTATTTAAAGTATAATAATAAAACTAGTATGTTGATTATGGGAAAACATGAAGAAGGTGAAGATTTTTTGGTGCTGACAAAACTTAAAGTGACAGATTGCCTTCTAAAACTGTGACAGGTCCCTGCAACCCTTCCCTTCTCAAGCAGCACTCTACGGTTAAAGCATCAAGTACACTTAGCAAGCATGTCTCCGCTGTGTGTGGCGAGTGCCTGCTCTTCTTTCAGAATCTAGTCAATCGATTCCTATTACCAGCTAACATACGGCCCTGGGCATCGGACCTTACGTGCATATGGTGTATCACTGTGAATGAATGTCTTCCCTTCTTCGGCATCATACGATTCACCAGAAAGCCTCGTGACATTGGCGTCTCAGTGAAACGTTACACTTTACAAATGAAGACTCTTTTGTCTGGAGCATTTCATTTTCCTGTCCAAATTCACGTGATTAATAATTGGTAGATCTGAGCCTAATGGGGGGAACATAATTCAACCCAAAGCAGGCCTGTTTCTGCTGCAGGCCTACACCTGGTGGTGCAGGGAGGGGCTATTAGAGATGGAGAGACTACGGGAGAGAATGTGTTAGGTTCAGGTTTGAGACTGCGATTTGGAGGCAGACATATTCTTGAGTTTAGGATGTTAATAGGGAATATTTTTACTATGATTCCCTATGTAAGAGGAACTCTTTGAAGAATAAAAATTAAGCAGTAACTTTTATATCTGAAGAAAAAAATTACATATATTTTTAAAGACAGGACAGGGGCAGAAGTGGAAAGATGCCAAAAGACAAATGGCAAGCTGAAAATACAAAATAAGATTCAGAAGTAAATCTTAATACTTCAGTAACTACAATATATGTAGATAGACCAAACATTGATTAATTGACAGGACATCAGATTGAGAAATCAAGACACACTAATATTGTAAAAAATCAAGATACTCTATGCCAAAGGAAATCCAGGTTGGGAATTTTAATATTCAGTTAAATTTTATATGAGTAGATTAAAAAATTCATCAGAAAAGTAAAAATGGTGATTTCTGTAAGTATTGAATTATACCCTTTTAAATCTATAATTACTAGGTGACAGAACTATATAAGAAAAAGGAATAATTGTAGTTCAATAATTTAAAATACTCTTTTTTGAAAATAACAGCTTAGGCAAACATGAATAAATAGGTAAGACATTTGAAAAGCATATACTAGATAAAACTTTGTAGTCAACCAACATGGAATATACATTACCTCATTATTCTCCACTTTCTTTTCAGTTTGTTTATTTCCATTTTTGTCCTGTTCTTAAACAATTATATATATTAGGTTAAAAAAATAAAAGAATACTTTTTATCACCTTAATATCAATAATCATGAAAATCTAGATGAACTTAATGTTTCTAGAAACATGAAATACCCAAATTGGCAAAATATGAAACAGAAATGTGAATAACACAATAAAAACAGACAATTTAACGAATAATCAAATCTCTTAGTCCATTTCCACAAAAAAGCCCAGATCTGCTTTAAAGAAAAATTCTGCTATTTTTTTAATAAACAGATAATTCCAGGGTCATGTAAGAAGTTATCAAAAATCAAATCGAATCAAACAAAAAAGGAACTTACTAAATTCTTTTAATGAAGTTCATGATAATGTTGATACCTAAACAAGTTAAACATAGTGTAAGGAGAGAAATTATAGGCCAATTTCACTGATAAATGTACAGGTAAAAACTCTAAAGTACATAAATGCAATTGTGTGTTGAAAATAATACCTCATAAGCCATGAGTTTATTCTAGAAATATAATCATGTTTAAACATTAGAAAAATATAACTCTAGATAATAATGGACTGTAAGAGAGAGATGCACATAAATGTCTCAAAGTATGCAGAATTATCATAATGCTCTATATAACTATGACAAAAAGAGACAATTTTAATAAAAGATCACTTCTTTAATTTTTAAAACAGCAAAAATAACAAAATTGGCAAATGTTGATGTGCTACTGAGACTATCATAAATGCTTCTGCATTACTGGTGAGTGGTTACAATGTCTATTCTTCGTGGATAAGAGACCCCCCAATGCCTAGCATATATGTTTACACCATTTCATTAAAAACAGGGTTTTTTAGAGCAACTTTTGTTTTGATGGTAGTAGGCAATGTTTGAGTTCCCTGAATGCCCATTCCCAGAGAAATGATTAATAAAATATGGTACGTTGCATAAAATAAAATATGATACTGAGCTGAAAGCAAAGAATCAGATTTATTGCAATTAGGCTACATCTCACAAACATGTTCATAAGGGAGCGAGGATAAGATTTACAGTGCCATTTATGCAAATTAAAAACACACGTTAAACAACTCCATATATTTTTCAAGGATACTCGTATATCTAAGTAGGTACACAGAAGGGAAATTGGAAAGTTATATATTAAAAACACTAGTGTGAGTACCACTCAGGAGAAGAATAGCAGTAGGGATGAGAATGAAAGGAAAAAAACAATACATGGAAATACATGAGGGACACTGCAAGGGCACCTGGTAAGAGTGGGCATGAATAATTTAGCTCAATTCCATGCACCCAGGGTGCAGATAAAATTAAAAGATAAAAGTAAAATGGATTATATGATACATGTACTAAAAAGTTTATATTTTTATGTGTTCCTTGCAAGGCTTTCTTACAGAGCAAGTTCTCCAAGTCCATTTGAAATAAGATTCAAATTTTATAACATTTTTCCCCTTGAAGACATCTATAACATAATGTGGTTTTCACTTGTCATGCTCTAAAAAATGGTTACTTTGCAGAGAACCCTGACTTTTCTGTCTTTTCTTGGTTGTAGGAAGCTGTAGAAAAGTGGCCTATTTCCTTTGTTCAGACAGTGAGGATAAAAGGAAGTCTGTGGTTTTCAGACAGTCTTTGGATTGACAGGAGGCCACTTCGAATCTGAATCAAATTTTGCAAGGGTCAGGGTGACAAAGTGAGCTATTCTATGAATATTCATTCCAGATGTTGGATTGCCTTGAAAGAGCTCTAGTGCAGTCCCAATGCTAAACATACAAATAAGCAAATAAAGATAAATCAAATAAATAAAACACACAGCAACTTTTTCAAGAATAAGTATTATTTCATTTTACTGGTGAAGGAAACGGAGGCCCAGGAAGACCATGAATCAGAGAAAACTCAAGTCAGAACTGGAACCACATTTTCTGATTCCCAGCCCGAACTGTTTCTACTGTAAAGTATTCAAGTACATATGGTTCACAGCACAATAACAAAACGCATCATCAATATTTAAGATTCTTCATATGAGAGATTCCATAGCATTTGGAGGTTTATGGGAAGATGCAAAATAGCAATTTGTGTTTGACATAGAGACATTTAAACGACTAAAGTTTTAATTAGCCGCTAATTTTTTTCTTCCCACGGTATGCACAGTAAACTTTATCTGTTTGCTGTCTGAAGCTCTGTGTTTGCAAATTAGGAGCTGCTGCTTCTTTCCATTTTAATTAAAAATTGTGAGCTTGACATAATCAACTTCCTTCCTTTTTCGGTTGTGTAATGAACATTAATGAAACAAAATTAAAGTGCTATTTAACATTCAGCCAATTTATTAATGGTTAGGCAGGATAACTTTGTTTTCAGGGACGGGAGTTGAACTTGAATAATTCAGGGAAATTAACTTTTCCAGTAGCATTTAACAGAACCACAGTAGAGCATGGGGTCTGCAAAATCAGGTCAATGCACTGTTGATGTTATTATTCATAGTGAGAAGACATCTTGAATTCAGAGAAAACAGAAGTTTAATCAACAGCTCCTCCCACTTGGTTAAAATTCCCATATTTCTGATGAGGACACAGTGCCATTTCTCATGATAGTGCTGTTGTCCACTTATTTATTTTCTCTATTTGTATGTATACTTCCCCAGTATTTTGTGTGTGTGTGTGCACATTTATTGCTTGCATCTTAAGTGTCTTCTATCTACCTGGTCTTACCTTGTATTTTATAATTCTTCTGAGCACATATTTATCATACTCAGAAGTTAATTTATGAAAGTCTTTGAGAGGCAAGATAATAGAGGATTTTATGGTACACATTCACACGCCAACACTACCACCATCAAAAACAATTTGAATCCTTGATCTGCCTCTTACTAGCTCTGTGTTCTTGAACTAGTAAGTTTATCTCACAGAATTTATCACTCAGTTAGAAAATGTTTTTGTGCCAGGGTTTGCATCAGGCTTGTTCATAATGAACAAAATGAACCTGTTTGTGCTATCATGGAATTTACCCTTTAGCAGGGGAGAGAGACATAAAACATTAAATCAAATGTAATTATTGTTTACTTAAATGTTCACCAGGTTTAGTGAAATGCTTAGAAGTCTGAAAATCATGATAGTCTTCCTTAAGGAAAAAATGTAAATTAGAACCTGAAAGATGAGTAGAAGTTGGCCAAGAGAAAAGAAGAGGGAAAAGTGTTGCAGGGAAAGTAAAAAAGCATATGCAAGCCTGTGAACAGAAAGGAGTTTGGTTTTTATGAGCATTTACCTACAGAGGCCAGAGCAGAGACAGAAAAGTGCCACTGACCTGGGTGTGGGCAGAGGGTCGATCCTCGGGAGCCCTGTAAGCTGAATGGGGAATGTTAGTCTTCAGCTACGTGTAGTACTCAGCCAGCAGAAACTTTTAGTAATTAATTGCATCTACAACTTTATCTTCCCTTTTTCTATCTTATGTAATCTACTTACAAATTCTAGGATTAAGATATGAACATTTTGCGGGCTCGCGGGGAGGGAGGATCGTTATTCTGCCTGGTACAGAAAGGAAGCCAAACAAGAATGTGATCTCAGAAAAAGTCCTGCTGGGAAACCAGGAAGCGTAAATTCACTTCCCAATTATTCCTTAAGGGTCTTTGCAGTGAGAAGTAAATTCATGGGCACTTGAAGCTGACAACAGACCTCCTGAGGAGACGGCAGTAGCTGGTGAAAGAAAAACTAAATTCGGGCAGATACTATTTTATGTAGCACTAAGAACAAATATGAAACCGTAACACTTCATCAGTTGTAAGACACTTCCTGATTTCAGCGACGATGCAGTGTGAAAAATGTGCATCTTATCATCAATGAAATCAGAAAATATTGTGCTTAAAATTGAGTGCTTAAAATTTTATTAAGCACTCAGTCTTACTATGGACACCATACACTTTAACAGTTTTACCTGTGCCAATAATGAATAAATATGTTGTCAAGTTGTACACTTCCATGTGTCAGGTTCCTTTATTCTTCTTACTCTTCTGGCTAAACCACGTACTTGCATCAGGCTCAGCTATGAACATGGACATGGCAAACACGGGGCACACGTGCCATGCGACAACTCTCCCAGCTTTTTAAGATACTCTTGACCCTGGAGAGACACCACAAATCAGTCAAAAATACCTTACCGAGCTTTAGGAAGGCTTAGGATCTTTCTCATAGGTAAGGTGACAACATCGTTGATTGTTGAAACTAGGACTCCTCTGAGAGTCAGAGTGAGAGCTAGTAATAAATGCTTGAATAGGGAGTAAGAAATGGGGATATCCTAGGCAAAATAGATGTATTGTTTCTCTATTTCTCAAAATTCCATAATTCACTGCCAACTGATTAGAGCTAGCATGCCAATCGAAACATATTTGCCAAGCCTGTCTAATAGTAAGGTCCTGGTATAAATAGAAACAAAAGAAGGATTGGGCTGGACCGGAAGTGGATGTGGCTTTAGGATCTCTTTGAGAAATTCTGACTGTTGTTGCCTCCCACCACCTCTCCTGTCTGTCTGTCTGTCCCCTTGTCCTGACCTGATCTTTGTCTGTGTGTGCCTTCACTCCAGCCGTATCACTCCCGGACGCTGAGCCTCGGTTTGCTGAGGCTGAGGCCTACATTCTTTGTGTAGCCCCTTAGAGCCAATGTCACCCTGCTGACTCCAGTGGTTCAGCTGTCCCCAGTCATAGCCCGATTCTGACAACCAGCTGTATGATGCGTCGGATAAGCATGGGAGAGAGCAGTCAAGAGACAAAGAAACACAACACAGACACCATTTGCTAGAGTGGCTCTATGAGACGGAAAAGGACTGTAAATGTGCACTTTTATAATGTGTAAACTAGGTAAATACATGTTTTAAATTTAGGACTAGAGATATATGAAACACTTAAGAGAAACACTCTAAAGAGATGTACCATATATTAAAATGAAGTGAGAAAAATAATTACATTAAATGGTTTGAAGTTTTGGCTGTATAATGCAAATATCTGAACAAGTGACAGGAATATAACAATACAAAATCTCTGGTTGTCTTAAATTATTTGATTTAAAGTACACAATGAAATGCATATTTCTACATAAAAAAATTAAATAAGAATAATTGCCAACTTTATAATCAATATTGTAAATTGAACCACTATAAAAAAAGATTGATTGTCATGACATTCTTTCTTCATTAAAGTAATTAAATTATAAAAATCAGGCTGATTCCTAATTTTTTCTGTCTTGAGGGTCAAAAGCGAAGGCCCCATGGCTTAGCAAAACCACTTCTCTCTTTCAAAGCATGATTGTTTTTGTTTGTCTATTTTGAAAAGAAGAATCAAAGCATAAATGATTGGATCACAAATATTATAACATACTTTAATCTTATAGCTGATTGAAAGGAGTTGGAAAGAAAGCCACCTAGGTAGTTGGCTACTACCTAGGCTAAGATGAAGGCTACTTAACCATTTCTCAGTATTTTGAAATATAACAGAAGAAATGGTCAAATATACAAAAAAGTGAAAAAAGATTTGATTGGACTCAAGAAAGACGAGAGAAAAAGACAAAGACAAAGAACTAAAAAATAACACGGTATTCAAGTGAAAATAGATTAAATGAAAATTTAATAAGTGGTTTTGAAGAAAGGCAGGAAATCAATCAAAAGAAAGCACATGTGATACAGAAACCACTAACAATAGTCAAAGAAAAAGTAGTAGAAACAGAACACAGGCAAAGAAGAAATAACAGTATTCACAGAATCCCTAAAGAAGAAAAGCAGTACAATTGAACAGAATTAATAAAGTCACTATTAGGCACCATACTAATGATTGTTTCACGAAAAATCGTTGATGAATGCCAAAACTGGTGAGGTCAGGACAATGAGAAGCAGGGGACGTAGACAGTCTCAAAGTGTCTCCCCACATATAACTAAAGATAACAAAGGGGAAGTCAGCAACCTTGTGATGGGAGACCTGTCAGATGTCATCTTAGCTGAGTGGTGGTGGTTAGCATTACTCACAATAAAACACACGAGTGTCATTATTGCCCAGTCCAGATGCACTAAGAAGGGCAAAACATCACTTCTGGGTTCCTTGTATTAAAACTGTGCAACCTCTGTGTAATCATGAGAAGACATCAAACACAACTGAAGGGTATTTTAATGGACAGAAAGTGGTCACTATTAAAAGTATCAAGATCTTGAAAGACAAAGTGAGAATTTCATGGACCAAAGGAGTCTAAGGACATCTGATGACTAAATGAGATGTGGGATCCTGATGAGATCCCAGACCAGAAATATAATATTATGGAAAAACTGAGGTTTAATAAAAAGAGCTGAAAGTGATTAGTGAATAATTTTATGTAAATGTTAATTTCCTGGTTTTTATAATTGCATTAATGTTGTTAGATGTTAATAGTAGGAGAAGTTATGTGAAGAGAATTGGGACATTCTGTATTACTTTGTATAGTCCAAATTTTTCTTTGTCTAAAATTATGTGAAACAGAAAAACCTGGAAAAGAGTAAGAATTTCAATGATGATAGCCACTATTTACCTCTATGATGTTATGTTTATAGGAACACCATGGCACATATATAAATGATATATATTTTTATTTGTATCTGTACATAAATATAAAGAAATATACACATGTATATTATATGTACAGGTATATATGTATATATAAAATCACATCAAATGAAAGGTTTTCTAGAACTGAACATTGAATTCTTAAAAAATTCCTTTCATTTCCAAGTTCTAATATTTAAAGTTTTATAGTTATACATGAAATAGATGTCTACTTATTAATTAATTCAGTTATTAGTGCATGTGCAAAATAACATGATGTAATGACATTTTTCATACATTCATAAATTTTCATACACTTCATATATTTCATAAAGCAACACTGTGAAGTTTTAATTGTCTTTGCCATTCCTTTTCTACTGTTATTACAGTCCCCTTTTGAGTCATCTTACACCATCTTTATTTCTCTCTAAATTATGTGATATATAGTGCTTTTGAATCTATCTCTGAGGCTGCCTTTAAAATTTTTATTCTGAGACATGGTACTAAATCATGGGAAGTCAGGACAATTTTCTTTTTTTCTAATTCATCTGAAGTTAAATAGAAAATGTTAGCTGAAAGATGGATCTATTTACTATATTGTTTTAAAAATGTTTTTCAGCAGATTTGCTTATTAAAAAATATTCAACACTCACGATTAAAAAAATGATTCATAATCTCTTTTAAATTCATTTATCTCCTTTAAAGTTGATTCTGTCACAGCAAGTTTCAGCTTTCAAAAATAACACTGTTTGCAATCTTTTCAATCTAATATGCATTCCCAGATGGTCCTTTAATGCAGGAAATGAATTCAGAAACCACCTCCTATTATGGGGTCGGTAAGGTGGTTTTTTTCCTGAGGGTTCAGTAAGGGCATATGCTGTGCTCCTGGCATCATTTTACTTTAGAGAAAATGCCAAACATCGAAGAGTCTTAAACGTGTCATGTCAGTTGTTCAGATCAGTACGCACATTCCCAAAGTGGGCTGTTGCTTGACATCTCACCTCCATGCATGGCACTGGCTGGGCCACGGGGTCTCAGTCATCTCTGACCCCTCACTCCCTTCTACGGTCCTAATTAAAGCAGAATGGCTGCTGGGAAACTGTGTAACAGCAGACAAAATCCCCCTGCTCTTATGGAAATGGAATGAGCTTTGACAACTCAGTGATAAACTGAGAAGGCTCCTGCTTCCTGAAGGGGCCCAGCCCAGAAGATACTGCCCTGCAACAGCCAGAGAGAAATCTGTCAGCAGGGTTTATTTTCCTTGTCTCTAAGTCCATACACCTCTCTTTGCAAATATTTTTTCCCTTTTTCACAGAGCTGTAAATCAATACTTGCTTTTGTTGGGGAAATGCATGTGATGGGTGTGACTTAGGTCCCCAGTTCAAGTGAGCAAGAGAAGACAGGTGGGGAATTCTCTCACCCATTCAAGGAAGGTGTTTGTGCCTCAGGGAAAATCTAACACGTTCTAATCTACTGCCAGTCAAGGGTGTTGTGTCTGGCCTTATTGTGCAAGTCCTCAGGACTCCTGGAAGAATGTTGGCTCTCGGATGTGATGCCATGTGCTCGCACGTGATTCTTTACCAAGTTGGGAAGAACTAGGGACCAGAGACTAGGGCACGGTCTCCCTCAGTTTGCTAGATTTCATCTTCTAGAGCAGGGGTGTCCAACCCATATCCCGTGGGATGCACATGGCCCAAGATGGCTGTGAATGTAGCCCAACACAAGATCATAAATTTACTTAAAACATTATGAGATTTTTTTTTGTGATTATATATCACAATGTACTTAATGTGTGGCCCAAGACAACTCTTCTTCTTCCAGTGTGGCCCAGAGAAGCCAAAAGGTTGGACAGCCCTTAGAGTGATGTTCAGTTTTGGAGAACATGCTGTTTCGAGTGCCTGTGAAACCCAGAGGCCTCTAACACATATCTGGCCTAGGGCAAATCTCTCCCTCACTCTTCTGCCAACCTGCAAAGGTAGAAACTTTCCTTCTTCCCCTGTAGTATGCCTAGATTGATGTCTTTCCCATTTAAACATTTACTAAAGAATGAAAGGAAGCATTTCCCACTGAAACTTTTGCTCTATACCTATGAAATTCCAGAAACAATGAAACACTAAGACCTGTGTGGCCTGGAAAAGGGGCACAGGGTAGGGAAGAAGGTGAAAATATCAAAATCAAACCAAAACTCAAACCAAAATTAAACCAAATTAGTATCTTAAATATTATCCTGCTGCAACCAGGCAAATTATAATTGACTAAAGATGGTCAAATAAAAATGCAAAGCGTATTACCACTGACTCATAAGGGGAAGACGAGCACTATTTTGTTATAGGAACAGGAGTCTGTTTGCATCCAGAGACAGAAAAGTCCTACATAACATGTACTTGTGCCAATATATCATCACACTTGCTTATCGTAGCTGCTAACTTCTCCCAGGTAAAAGGGACCGTCTGCATGTTTCCTTTGCTTTGCTCCTTCTGGCTTGTCTATGTGTATACATGCTTTTTCTCCAAACCGTAATCAAGCTCCAGGGAAGTTAGAATCCGCTCCTGTTGGGCATCTCTAACGTTCCCAGTGCCGAGCATAATACCAGACACACATAATGTAAGCTTGATAAATTCACTGGAATTGTATGGCGTGAGTATTTAGCATATGCCAAGTGTGACTATGCAGGCAGAGGCAAAAATACAGATAAACATAGACTGGGGCTACCTAACTGTCCATTTCCCTTGGGTGGGCATTGGAGTTTATTTGATCTCTGTTCCCTGAGGGCCTCTACTTTCTGGGTCCCTGACTATCATGCTAAGGACTGAACAATCCTTGATCCTAAATATACACTAAATGCAAAACTAGAATAAAACCGTCTCCTGCAACTATAGTCATAAAATTGACTGCACTGAAGTTAGGGAGAGAGAATATAACGTTGCTCTTTTGGGGAAGCCAATAACATACTCAAGGGACTATTGATTATAAGCAATGTTCATATTATGCCCTAATTGCTGAACCTAGTCACCATGGATGGTAGATAGTTTGTATTAGGTCCCTCGGCCTTTTCTCTATCTATTTTACCATTAGAGAGCCTGGGAAATTTGAAATCCCTTTGCAGGTGTGTCTGGATATGAATCAGGCTCTGCCATTGAAGAACACGGGCAAATCCAGAATCCAGATGTGAGTAGTTCAGAGAGAGGTCATCATCCTGCTGTGGGAGCCACTGGAACTGTTGGCGGCAGCTGGGGGTCAGGTTTCAGGACTTTAAGACTGCAGCAGCAGCAACTTGCTAAGCTCAGGATTGTAGCTCCAACACAATGTCCTTAAATTTAACAAGCTGGTGGCAACTTCCTGACAAATGCCACTCTGCCCCTTCCAGCTGTAGTGTAAACACCTGATTCTGCCTTTCAAATAGATAAGGAAAGTTTTGCAAAAAACTCCCTGTTTCACCCTGCCCCACCAAAGGGCCGTTCAAAGTGTTGATGAACAAAAAATAATAACTAAGAAACATTTGTCTGTGTCCATATATGTATTTATTACCTGTACATATACCTATAAGTATGTGTATATTACCTATAACATCATACAATGCCACAGAAATAAGACACCTGAGAAGGTCTATGCCTGTCCCCACCTTTCAATTACAGATGGAAGAACAAAAGCCGAAAGAAGTTTCAGCTTGTCCAGGTTTCAGTAACAATGACCAGGAGCCAGGGCTGCCACCCAGGTGTTGGTCGCATGTTCAGGGCTCTTTCTATTGTAAAACTCTGCTTCCAAATGTTTCCAAAAGATACTCTATTGACTTAGTTAAAATTACTGCTAATCACTGTGTTCTATTCTCTGTTTCTCTTTCTGTCAGTCTCTTTCATCTTGCAATCTTTTTCTCCTACCAATTGACCCAGAGTCCTATGAATTAAAATTCAAATATTATATTTATAATTATAGTGCAAATTATGTTTTTATGTGTAACAATATGAGTATTCCTGTACATGGGATAAGTCATCGTAACTATGGCACACATTTGAGGATGATTTTAATCCAGCAACACTATTTAAGTGATATCACTTACAAAGTAGCAATCACTGGGGTTTATTATCTAGGTTTGAAGACTGTATTAACTTTATCAGCTGGGAAAGTTTCTTTACTTCTCTTGCTCTGGTTCCATCATCTGTAAAGTAAAGGTAATAGGAGAGCTATTAAACAGCGTTTTCTCGAGTATTGTGTTGATTATGGTCATGCATAACGTGGCATGTATTTTCATCACTTGCATGGAACCTAGTGTTGACCTAGTGACTCTGGGCTTGCAAACTCTAGGTACATAAAAATATAGTGCTCTTGGCACAGATGTTGTTTTTTTCATAAATAGTAGGAGGAGCTGCAAGACCTGTCTAATCAGCCATAGGAACAACTATAATTTTCAAGAAGAGGGGAAGGGTGGGGCAGATTCCTTCTGGTGACTGTAGCCCACAGTGAAAGCAGCCCATTGTGGACCCCCGATTGTGGCTAACAATGCTTTTTGGGATTTCCCACCTTGTTTGGGAGACTAGGTGCTGTCAGTATAACACATTTATATTGGAGTTTTAAAACACTGATAACAAATAATTTGGTATGCCATTTTCAATGTAGTTGGCATGTATGCCATCCATGCAGAACTACTGTATATTGTCTTTCTGACATAAAGACCACTTTTGCTTCTTCCTCACAGGGGAAACATTCTTTGCACAACCAGTTTCTTCAGTGAGCGGAGCCTTAGCAGTGGCTAGATTAAGAGGTGCTATCATCCTGAGATGATTAAAGACCTAAAGGAAGTCATTTGCATCACTCACTGAAAGACAAAGTTAGGGGCTATATATTTTGTAAAAGATCCAGACACAGACATTGATTTTGTGGTAGACCACCGGAGCTCAACTCGGTGCCGGGGAAGCAAAATTTAGTGCCATTTTAAAAAAAGTTAATTAAACCCACTGATGTATGACCAGTGAAAAGGTGAGCATGTCAGAATGCTGGTGTTGCAAGAAGGCACTCTGAGAGGGCAGACTTCACGACTGAAAGGGTGGCTTAAGGGTAGTGCCCACACCTACCCCCATCTCTTCAGAGAAGGCTAAAAAACAGAATGTATCCAGGGAATAACTACTGAGAAATCGAATGGACGGATGTAATAGCTAATGATCCAAGGGATCTGGGTCCTTCCTCCCTCCATTGATGTATTTAAAAACATTTACTGAGTACCTGAAAGGTACTGGGTGCCATGCTGGCTCTGAGAGACAGCCCTCGACAAGAAAAATGAGGTCCTTGATTTCAATGACTGGATATTCAATCGGTTCTGGTTTGACTCACTGCATTATCCTTCATAACTTACTTTTCTTCTCTGGGCCTCAGTGTCCTTATCTGTCAGTTGACTGATAATCTGTGCTGCTGTTTTTGTCACAACCCTGAGAAATAGCACATGCAAGGTGATCTAGTTTCGGTGGAAGGCAATGGAGAGGTAATATGATTGTAGACATTATGAGTGTGAGGTCCATCAGGCACTGGGGGATCTTAGCCTAGAGCTGGAGATGGAGACAGAGATTTATCACGGGGTGGAGTCACTCACAGGGGTACAGCTTCATCAGCTCTCTTCCTGAAGGGGGTTTACATGGTAAGGGGAAGTGATGTTGAATGCAGGGGGGCACTAGGCTGGCATGCAAACCATGTTACTGCAACTCAGTACTCACGATCACTCCAAGGTTGGAGGTTCCTCTTATTCCCACTGTAGAGATGAGGAAATCAAAAGGACTTGAGATTAACATGTCAAAGATCACACACTCAGCACTCTATGAGGTCCCCTTTTTCATCATGTAGGCTCTCCTACAGAGTATGAAGAACAGAGAGACAGCAAAGGAGGAAAAAGCACTCCCTGCTGAGGGAAATCTTGTGGAATTCTTTGGAAAAATTAATTTTCCAGCATTTTCAGATTGACTAAAGTTCTTGGTTGATTAGTGTCACCGGAGGCCCTTTAAATTTGTATGAAGAAAATTTTAATGGTGGTTCCTGGTTTATTGTCAAGGTTGGCTTTTCTAAGCTAATCCTATTGGTTTATTTTTTGCTTCTTCCCCTGAATCCCACATCCCCTAAGATATTTCAGACCCGGCATCCTAAGATGTCCTACAGAGTTTCAATCTTCTCCACTTCCTTTAGTTAAGCCACAGCACCCAGCTCTGAGTATAAGCAAGCTCTGATAAACACTGCTTCCCATGTTATTGAATAGCTCTCTGTGTTTCACTTTGATAAATGTATGTCCATGGAGCTGAGTAGTTCAGACACAGCCTATTAAATGTAAGAAAATACTCTTTAAACTTCTTACATTCTGCCTTTCTCTCCACCCTCAAGTCTATCAGTAGCAAAATACAGACTCTCTTTTGTTATACAAAAATCCTCTGAGCAAATGGCTCCAAGAGTAGATGTGGGGATATTGTTTTACCCATCCATTTTCACTTTCATCTGAAGGTCTCAGAAAAAAAGAAATGGGGAGATATAATAAAAGATCCTCATTTGGAGGGTCACAGTGATATGCAAATACATCACAGTGATATAGAAATGTGTCAGAGTGGTATACAAATGCCAAGGATCCTGGACAGCTTTTAAAAGGGAAATCATGCCTTGGATCCCCAAGAACATGTTTGTGAACCCAGAGGAAGAGATACTGCTCTATAAGGAGCACACATTTCTGCAAACAGCAGAATGATACAGTTCACAACAACCCTCCGAATTGGTCCCTCTCCAAATGACTTACCTCCTGATATTAGGTCACAACATTTTCCTCCCGATCCTGAATCCTGTATTGTACCAGAATTGCTGTTTTTGGTGCAACTATTTTAAAAAAAATAAATTTATTTCTTCTGTGAAGTACTACTAAATAGGGCTCTGTGGATTCACTCAAAACCAAACAAAGAAAAAAAACATGAGCGTGCAAAAGAGTGTTTTTTCTTTCTTAATTATGAGGCAAATATAAAGGTGTTTCCATTGTTGATGGAAATGGGGCCCTTTCACAATGTGGTGGGAAAAATATTTCTGAGGATTCATGCATCGGAGGTTGAGGTATTGTGCAATATTATGCAAATATTATGCAATATTTATTGGCATAGAAATAGAAGGCTACTCCCTGGTTTCTGGTGCCTCATCTCTGTCCCACAGTGGAAAAATCCAGCATTGTCTTTATCATGCACAGAACAGAGGTCAGTGTCCAAAAATCTGTGCCATGAAAAACTTAGCCCAGTTCAGTCCCTGTGCCTGTCTGGCTAGCATAATCTCTGTTGTGAGGTATGCTCTGTTAGGCACTAATACCCAGGCTTGTGAATGGAGCTTATGCTTGGAGTCTCTACTTGGAGCCCATGCTTGGGGTCCAAGGGACTGCTAGACCCACATGGCTGCTATGGAGAGAGAACATAGGAGTGAATAGGGCCAGAGCATGTTACAGAGCAAGACAGAGAGAGAACTTTGTTAAACTTGGATTATGTTCTCTTGGGTTTCTGAAGGACAAGGCACTCTTTCAAAATTAATAATTTCTCATTCCTTCATGAGGTTGCATTGAGTGGTCTTCCCCCTAATCAATCCATTTCCTAGATCTTCCCAGGTTTCTGTGTCTCTTATCCAGTTCAACCCTTTTCCTAGGTGAGGCTGCTCCCCTTTATGGTTGCTGCTCTGCATTGCCTTCTGAGTAGAAGAACCTTCCCCTATGCATCTTGGTTTCCACTGGACACGCACTCAGAAGAGGAATTTCCCCTTTATTGTTTATTTTTCCCTCGGCAATACAGGATAATGTCCAGTTGTACCCCAGGGAGATTGGAAAACTGGTCCTTCCTCCCTGAGATGGGGGATGGAGAGGTGTGAATCCCCTTGGCAGGGCAACGCCGTGATCCCTTGGGGGTCTCTGAAGCTGTAACTTCCAGATTTAATCAGGCTTATTGTCTGATTTAGCTCCCAAGTTTATTAGACTTCTTAATGTCAATTCCCTTTGCTCCTTTCCTTTATTAATATCTAGCTGCCTACGCTAACCGTTCCTCATTGTCCTATGGTATCTGGACCTGTAATGCCTGCTATGGGCTTATTATTAGCCTGTAAATAGTGCACATTATGTCACTTTGGGGTCAGGAATACAGATGCAAATTATAGATGGTAGATATAATGTAAAAACAGCTCCTTAAGAACAAAATCTCCCTTGGTTCCTCTCCTATACTTTAAAATCAACCTGGTGTTTAGTATTTCCTTTAAGGAAACTTAAAATATTTTCTTCACTAGTGCAATCTGAAATCTCATTCATTTAGAGACACTCAGGATACCCTAAATGAGAGGGATCCATTCTGAATAGACTACATACCCACAAAGAGAAAATGGTTCTAAGAGAGACTCTCTATATGCTAAGTCCAGTGAAAGTCATTTACTACAAGAATTGCATTAATTCTTCACCCTGCTTATCTGTAAACCGAAATGGCAACTACTCCCAAGGACTTTATATCAAGTCACTTTTATGATGCCCATAATACGACCCTCCTGGGTTTGCTGGCAGCTAATCTTCATTTTATTCCCTTTGATTATTTAATCATTCATGAAAGCTCCTCTTCCCACTGGTGCTCTCCAATTCCATAGAACCTGATAATAGAAAGATGTATTTTTACAGCATCCAGTGAGAGACTTCATAAATTCCAGCCATTCTCAAGACAGCACCTAGTTTAGGATGATTAGGGTGTTTTGCCAGCATTTCTACAACTCTCGATTCTTGTTCTTTAGAAGGTCATTTAAGGGGAAGTGATTCGATGTGCCTTTTGCTTGCCTTAATCCTATTTTTTCCCAGACTTTTTTTAAAAATCAGATTTCAGCCAGTGTTTCGATTCTGTGATCAATCAGCATACAACCCCTTTGTTGGCAGGAAGTATGAAAATTCAGGGACTATCAGTTGCATTAGAGTATGGGTTTCACATTTCATTTGTGTTACAGTGTCGACCACAATGCTCCCGTACTTATTTCATGCCTAGGTTTTTTCTCTGTATGGACAAAATTGATTTTCAAATGCTCTGTTATTTATAAATACCTTCTGTTCCCCAATTTCTCTCCCTTTCCTTTTCATCTCATTTTTCCTCCTGTCCTCTCACCCTTTGTTTTTGAATTGACCATGGTTACCTAAGACTAGGTATGGCACATGCCAAAAACATTAGCAAGCAATTGTAATTGAGAATGAAGGTTAAACCTCACAGCTGCTAAAATAACAGTGCTGTTAATTATTTATGTATAAAATATATAGGAAAATTAGTAAAATCTATGGTACTAAATGGCCATTTTCTTAACTGTCCGCACATTTTCTTTAATATAAAGGGAAGTTGTTTACAACTTCTTTCCTAAATTTTATCACCCTCATCTGGTCGCTGTCCTACTTCGAGAATACCAGCAGAGATCAAGAAGTCTTTCCTTAGATATTTTCTCATGCTGGACATTCTAAGAGGTCATGCTGAGCTCCAAACCTGTGCCTGTTTCCTGAGTCACAATCCTAGAATTGTTGAAATTCTTGCAGATTACATGATGTGCACAACATTTTGGGGAGCTTCTTAGGTGAAACCTGTAACTGGACCCCTATGCAGAAGGTAGGGGAGTACTGACAAAAAAGGCAGGACACTCCAGGTCAGTGGGTGGTAGTTTTAACGAGCTTGGGAATGTACTGAGCTTTATCTCAGTACATTGGCTGCAAGATGTACTGTATTGAGTGGCTGCAAGATGAGTAGTTTTTCTGCACAATTCTGCCAAATCTTAAAAGTTTATCTAGAGATGCTAACTAGGTTCAGACAGGTACACAGGCGCTGCGAACCAGCTTCAGTAACGCACACAGGGGGCCTTGACAGGGTTTGGTCTTCTACCCCATCCAGATAGTCTTATCCCTGCATCACTAGATCAAGGGATGTGCTTGAGCAGCTTCTGGGAGTGGAGAAGACACATCCCCAGTCTGCGAGGGGGTGAGGAACCTCCAGTTGTCTGGGTCCAGCCCTTGGGTCGAACTTGCATTAATGTCTTCTTGATGACCTCTCCCAACAGGTGGAAATGTTCTTTGTAGCGATAGCCCATGTTAGGGACAGATAAAGCCTCATTACACAGTAATTCCACCATCAAACCCTCTATGAAACAACATGTACTGTGTGTTATGATAGGGAATAAAATTGGAAAAAAGCGCTCTATAATAAATGTTCTATATGTATTTTTTAGTTGTTTTATTGCATTTGTGGGGGTGGCATTGGTTAACAAAATATATAGGGTTCAGGTGTACAGTTCTGTAATACAAATTCTGTGTATTGCACTGTGCATTCACCACTCCAAGCAGCTCTCCTTCCATCACCGTTTATCCCCACCCCCATCCCACCTTCTATCTCCCCCTGCTCCCCTTTCCCACCAGTGGTCACCATGATGTTTTCTGTGCCTATGAGTTTTTAAGTTTTTGTTTGTTTATTTTTTCTTGACCCCTTCACTTTTTTTCCACCCAGACACATTTAAAAATGAAAAGACTGTCTTTGATGAATATTCTACCTATTTTTTCTTTTTCTGAAAGCAAGTACTATATCAACAAATGTGTAGCTGAGGTAGTAGCTTTTTGGAGTGTATGTAAGGAGGGGAGAGTAACACAGAAATTTAGAGAAAGAAATATCAAGAAAGAAAGAGATAGAGAGATCAAGACAGGGTGGGTAAAAGCTAGTAATGTAATAGTTGTAACAATAGTAACAAAAATAGTGCAAATACTTAGTATTTAATATATGTCAGGTAAGGCAGGGATGAGACTAGGGTGAGGCAAGTGTGGTACTCAATGCAGAGGAATTTTTAGGATCTTTTTGATCTTAGTTTAAATCTGTGTGCGCAGAGAGGGCTTGCTTCCATGACCGTCCTAGGTAAAACAGGTGAACACTCTGAACTTTTCAATCTCTTGAGTCCATCATTATTGTTTTTTTTTCATAGAACTAATTAAAATTTATAATATTTTTTTAGTTTGACTTTACTTGGTCTCTGTTAACAGAAGGAAATACATTTGTCTTACTTATTAGTATGTTCCCAGAAATGTACTCAGTGCCTTGTGTAGAATTGCTCAATGACATTTGTTGAATGCATAAATTATAATGCTAATGAGTACAGTAATAACAGCTGCCATTTAACCACAATTTAGTCTGTGTCAAACCCTTCTACAAGTACTCACAACGCATGAGGTAGAAGCTATTTTTATAACTATGCCTTATTTTATAATGATAAAATAATTGCTTAATAGAAGAACTGGAAATAGTACAGAAAATCTCCTCTGATCTAAATCCACTCCCCAGATACAACCTCTGTTCATATCCTGCTATATATATCCTTACAGATATATTATATGCCCGTATATATTTTGACTCAGTTTTACCTGTGGCCTAAAGAGTAATAACTCCACATTTTGAAGTGAGTCTGCAGACCAACAGGGGAGAACTTGGAAGAGTTTATTAACACCTGGCTCTTTATGAAGTTTCAACAGCCAGCCACCCATCTCCATACTCTAAGACTGTGAAAAAGCCAAGAAATGAGATATTTGAGTTTAGAGAAAAATTTTCTGTGGGGAGAATTGTTGGCTCTGTGATTTCCATCAATCCACTCATGTCATCTCAAGCCTCCTTTCCAGGAGAGACTCAGATTGGCCCCCTGTGACGATTTCTGGAGTGGCAGAGGATGGGGCTGTTTTAAGAAGCAAGCACATTCTTAGAAATGACAGGACCAATGTGCAAGTATTTACTTGAGCAGATATGAACCATGTAGGAGAGAGAGCAGGCCTGGCAACGTCTGAGAGAGTCACCTAGTGGAACCAGGAGTCCTCAGCTGAAAGAGTAGGGGTGGGAGTGTGACAGATGCCACAACTTCACTCGTGGGGTCACATTTATGTGAGTCAACAGAGCTGTAGGTGAACCATATTGAGTGGTGGGTTTTATTTAAGAGCCTACATAGGCCCCCAGAGAGAGAAGTGGTAGCCTTAGATGTGTACCTGGTTCAGAGGAAAGAAATGGTAAACTGCACTGATATGGTTAGTAAGCCCTTAGCTGGTCTTACCCACCATCCTGCTTTCATCCCTCCTTCTAGAAGTGGAGGTAGGACAAAAGAGAGGCTTCTTGTAACAAGAGAAGGTAATGCCTATGCCAGCATTTCCCATGCAGTCTTCCTCCCTAATGTGGTTTCATTTTTATAGGGAGAGGTATCAACTTTGATGAATTTATATCAACCTAAATGAATAATAAGTGAAATAAATGTCAAAATTTTGATCACTGCATGGAATGAAACTTTTAGTTACTTGATGAGATTTTTCTGCCAATTAGGAAAATATCATCTTCTCTGAGAGTAACTGAGTAGGACACGGAGCCTGCTCAATACTCCAAGTAGAGTTACCACCAGCTTTACAAGTGGAGTTTCAGTGGATGAGAGGGGGAGAGGAATGCAGTATTTTCTTATTGCACCCAGAGCTCCATTTAATCAGTGTATGAAATTATATGCATGCACATTCTTAAAAAAAACAAAATTTGGAACATGTCGTGTCTCCTCTTCTCAGTGTACCTTGTGCAGACCTCTATGATAATGCTCAGTCAGCTACCAGGTAAGGGCTGCTGTCATCTTCATTTACACAACCTGAGCTCCCTTGTCCAGCATATCACTAGGAGCCAGGTAAATGGGTCTAGCTGGCCAATGACTTCTCCTGGTCTATTAACAAAGATGAGAGACCGTGTTATATGGAAGGCAGAACTTTTCTGATGTACGAGACTTTCATATTTAGATTGATTCACTGTCATAAAAAAGGTCACTGAGGCAGCAGGAATGCAAACAATGCTGTCTTACAGCCTTCACTCTCCTCTAGGGTTCCATTTTAGCAAATGGCATGTGGTCCACACTTTGCAGGAGTGAAGGGAGGACTATAGTTGATTAGGGAGAGATGAGATGTTATAGGATGGACAATGTGATTAGTGGAAAGCACCTTGGCCTAGAAGTGAGAGACGATGCTGGTCCTGCTTACACGGAATTTCTCATTTGCCAGCCATGCGACCATGGTAGTCACACAGGCCCTTAGCACCTTTCATTTTTTCGAGTTAACCAGGACAAGCAATATTTAAAATGCACAGAATTATTCTGAGAGTCAAATGAGATGATATATGTCACAGTACTTCATCAGCTGTAAAAGAATAGGTACAAATACATGATTATACTTTTTATCAGGATGGCCGGGAACTTGTTTCACACTGCGTGTCTGGGCATGCAGTTTTGATCATTTCAAATCTAGGATAACTTTGCTAATATTGGCTGTGTTGGGTAAGTTCAAAAGTGAAACCCCAATGGTGTGCAGAGGTAGGCACCTCGCACTGAGCTTGGAATCAAGGCTTTTGAGGTATGTCAGGGTCAGAACTCGGCTCTGCACGCATTTTGTGTAACCAGGACAAGTGCTTCATCCCTCCGAGTCTCATTTTCTGTATTTCTAAAATTGGGTTCATAATACCCACCTCAGAGGCTTACTCTCAGGGCGCAAGGAGACAATGTTTTAAAGCACTTAGCTGGTATATATTAAAGGCTCAGAAATTATAGCTGTTATTACTATCCCATTCCTCTCACTTTCTGCTCCAGTGGGGTGTGGCTGGGGACAAAGAATTCCCTGTGTCAATATGTCTAGGAGCCATCATCCCAGCTCTGAATGCTCCATGGTAAATGGGGCACAGGCAATAAGTCGCTGCTTCTGGGCTAATGTAACAACAATGGAACACTGCCTGTGCAGGAGGCAGGACCTTTCTGATCCATGAGGCTTTTGCAATGCTGATACTGCTGCTGCTGATCCAACAGTGCCTTGCTTGACATTTATGGAAAAAAAAACATCGTGACCTTGTAATCCTTAAATCAGAAAAAAAAGTAAAACAATGCAAGAATGTTGTGGGTTTTGTTGCAGTACATCCAAGATTCTTTTCTTTGGATTGAACTCTGACCTTCATGTCAAACATGAAAAGCTAGTAAGTTTTTTATGTTCGTTTACCTGCTTCTAACCATGGTGAGGTTTGGTGGTGGATGAAACTTCAGCATAAATTACAAAAAGGAAAGATTGTTTTTGACTCTACATTGCTATGACCTCTTCTATCCAAGATCTACATGGCAGCCAGAGGGGTACCTTACAAGTATAAACTTATGTCACCCAGCCCCTATGTTATGAATCTGCGTCCCCACAAAATTCATATGTTGAAATTCCAACCCTCAAAATGACTGTATTTAAAGAAAGAACCTTGGCCTGGCTGGGTGGTTGAGTTGGTTGGCATGTTGTCCCATACACCAAAGGGTTGCTGGTTTGATTCCTGGTCAGGGTACATACCTAGGTTTGCAGATTTGATCCCTGGTCAAGGCGTGTGTAGGAGGCAACCAATCATTGCTTCTCTCTCACAGTGATCTCTCTCTCTCTCTCTCCCCCCCCCTCTTCCCCCACTCTGAAATCAATAAATATATTCTCAGGTGAGGATGAAATAAATAAATAAATAATTAAATAATTAAATAACCTTTAAGGAGGTAGAGTTAAATGAGGCCCTAATCCAATAGAACTGATCTTTATAAGAAAAGGAAGTGCATGCCCACAGAAGAAAAGACATGTGAGGACACAGAAAGGAAGTGGTCATCTGTAAGCCTGGAAGGGAGGTTTCACCAGAAACCAATTGCCTGGTACCTTGATCTTGGAATTTGAGCCTTTAAAATTGCGAGAAAAAAAATTCTGTTGTTTAAGCCACCTGTGTGTGGTACTCTGTTACGGCAGCCTTGTTAGACTAGTACATGTGCCTAAAAGTCTCCAGTCACTCCCCATTTAGTTCAGAGTAAAGTTCAATGTTTTTAACATGAATTCTGAAACCCTGATTCGGCCTCATCTACCTGCGCATGCCTCCTGTGTTTCTCCCCACTCCACTCCATACACACTGACTTGTATTCTTTGGATATTCTAAGTTTATAGGGAAAAAAAGTCATCAAGGTTTTCACACTTGAAGTGGGTCTATCTGGAACTCTCATTCCCTGGTAGGTTTTAAGACTGGCTTTCTCTTCCCTCCAGTCTCCGTTCAAAGGCCCCCTTATCAGGGATGTTATGCCGTTAACATCTATAGTACCCCATACTCCCCACCCTTACTACTTTCTGTTAGATTATTCTCTTATTCCCACCTCAGCATTTACCACTGCCTGACATCATCTCCTTTATTTACTGTTTGTCTTTCTCACTAAAGCAAAAGCCCCATGAGCGAGGGGCCCGTGTTGCTGAGTATTCATTCTCTACCCAGTGTCAGGAACAGCTCCTGACAATGGGAGCTGCTCAGTGCATATGTATATAACGAATGCTGAACAAATGAATATTTCTCTTCTTTCTGTTTCCTATTTCCCATTCTCCTTTCCCCCAACCCTCTACCCACTGCCCGTCCCCTAGCTCAAGCCCCAGGCTTTCTGCTTTGAGATATCTTTTCCAATTAATTAAAGGCTCTTAAAATTAAGATAATTATCCTCACAGATGCAGTTGTATTTCCTTTAGAATGAGACTGTGTTGAAATTTTAGTTAGAAGGGCAAATACCCAGGGTAGCATGGCCAATGCAATTCCCTTGAATTGAAATCACCCTTAATAACCTTTAATTGCACTTGATCTATGTGCTTCATGGGCTTTGACTAGTTTCAAAATAAAAAGGAAGGATTGGTGTTTATAAAAAAGTGATCGTAGACAAAACATGACTAATTTTACAGGATTTTTATTGCACCAAGGATTCAACAAAAGACAAGTCCCTCCTTCCTGAAGGTCGGAGAGGGAGATGATGTAAGATGATGCAGCCACAAACCCAGAGAAGGCTCCACAGCCCAGGGACATTAAAATGCAGTCTGGAGTGGTGCAAACCACTGAACCGCTGCCTTGGTAATCCACAGCAACACCGCTTCACATGCTGACGAAGCAGGGAAGCGAAGTGCCGAATAGAGTTTCTAACCACTAGGTTCTCTGCTTCAGGCTGCCCCTAATCTAGTAGCACACCTTTCTCTCCCTCTGCTCCTCTGAGTTGCATGTGCAAACTAAAACCAGCTGATTTCCAATGCCAACACGACATCGCTGGTCACTCTTCATTGCAAGAGTTCACATAGGAAACACTATCCAGCTTTTATGGAGGAAAACTTGAATTTTATCTGTGTTTCTAAAGTTTGTTACCCTGAGCCTAAGTTCAATTCCAATATCAAACACAAACAGAGTGATCTGAATCTAATGGAGTAGCGATTGGTCACAGAGAAGCCAGGCACCTGTGAGCAAACATCGTTTCTCTACCAACATTGTTAACAGCTTCGTTCTCCTGTTTTCTTAAAATAGCCTGGTAACTTGGAATAGCTTTGGAATTCCTTTTTCCATCAGCACCCAATACTTCATTTTAGTACTATTTTGTGAGGAAGATTCTACCAGGTTGTTTTACATACTTAGCCTTGAATGTATAGTTATTTTTTCTGACTTGTACGTAATGGGAAAAGGCTCCTTTAGTTCACAGAACACTTAGCACACAGATAGCTTACCAGTTCGTTGAATACCTAATAAAAACCATTCTCTGTACATTTAAATGCTACCTTTAGTCCATCCCATTCTGTTCATCTCCATTGCCTACGCATGTAAAACTTGTTGCTACATTACGTTACATTTGATTAAAGAGAAGCTGCTTGTGTTTTCTTTGCCAAAACATAAAGAGAAAAGGCAAATATCCTAGAAACACCCTTCACCTTACCAGGAAAGAATAAAAACAACGACACCTGATCAATGCAGAAGAGCTGGAGAGATAATGGGCACCTGGAAAGAGAAGCGTAAGAAACAAAATAAAATAAAACCTTTAGAATTATAATAAACTGGGAGATAAAACACATTACCTTCTCACACTGGCAATGACTTCTGCTAAGAGAAACATTCTCTCCTTCTCTATCTCTGCCCTTCCTTCTCTCTCTCTCTGTTTTATCCTGAATTCTGTAGTGATGAGAAGGCTGTTTTTTTCCCTATTAAATGAAAAATCACTGCAGTTCACAGTAATACTAAAAGAAACCTAATAATCGAATATATTTTCATTGTAGACAAGTAATCCTTGTGGCAGACTTACAGGAACACACCAGCAGTGATGTCTTCTCTGGCATTTATTTCTCTTTAAAGGGGCTCTCCCTAAAGTAAGGTGTGGTTAACATTTAATCCAACTTTTTAAAATAGGATGTAAAACCTGTAAAGGACTTATATGTTCTTTTGGGCATGTAAGAAAATAAAAATTCTAATACATTAAAATTCTAATATTTATATATTCCTATGTTATGATTTACCCATTTAAATATATGTGGTATAAGATGAATGTAGGAATCCATGTTATCTGTATTTTTTGTGGTCGCTTGTTTTTTCTCCTACAAATAGCAGTTATAATTCTTTGTACTCACTTTCCTCCACTTAAATAAGGAAGATGCAAAACTTTGCAAACACTTATTTCCCTAATCTTTTCTCTTGATATGCTCTCTAAGTTAAATTTGCATAATATTGTCACCATGTGGTCAGACCTGATTTCAAACAAACTTGGTGTTTGTGTATTTTCCTTAAGATTACTGCAGTTATATAGGTAGATTTAGAGCAACCCCACTCTAGTGTTAAATAATTTGGCATATTGTTTTCTCAAATCAGTTCTTGATTTATTTCTAATTGTTCTCATGCATTTAAAAACCCTAACTTTATTCTCATTTAGAGTGTGTCTTAATCTTTTGGCATGTCTTGTTTGTTATAAGCAGCAATTTTCCTGGGTACACTTTCTAGAATAAATGAGTGGTCCTGGTCCTCAAGTTTTTGAATCATAATCTTGCTCTAGAAGAGTTCATGTGTGTTTATTCTTGCGATGGATGACATATACTTATAAGAAAAGACACCACTTTTACCCCTGCAATTTCTCTAGTAAGAGATAACATTTATTCATTATTTTCTGTATGATGGACACGCTTTTAAGTGTGTGTTGTTCAGGGACCCAGCAAGAAAGAGATGGCACAGTTAAAATAATTTAGAGAGTTTAATTAAGATACTTCTACAAATTATATATATATATCCCATCCCATCGTGTGAAGAAAATGTTTCTCTACAGTAGAAGGAAATGACACCCACACATTGGGAAACTGGAAAAAGCAGAGATAAGACATGGATGGGGTCAGAGACAGAGATCCTTCCTCAAGTGCTATCTCAGATTGCAGTCCTTTAGACCCTCATTCTTACAGAATCTTCTTTGCTCTGCCAGTTCCCCAGCATCTGTCCCAGCTCAGGAGACAATGAAGCCTTTTCTTTTTTAAACTAGTGTGAATTGGGTGTCTGTGACTTGTACCAGAAAAAGGCCTTGACTGCTATATGAATATGGTTTAAAAATGCATTCTACTAAGCTTTCTGACATAGAAGAATTGCTGTACTCCAGACTAGCAAAATCTGACCTAAATGTGATTTCCGATACAAAGAAATTCAAATTTTTAAAGAAAAAATTTCGGATAAATGTCTAAACTTTAGTGCACAATTCTGAAGCAGCCAGCCTCCTCCTCTGGCTTCTAATAAAAGTCAAGTACAAGACGCAGGTGCAGGAGTTTGGGGGACAAGAGGAAAGTGAAGTCTGTACATTGGGTTGAACTAGATTTGAATGACTATCCCATATCCTAATCACCATTACCAAGAAGACGGGATCCTAGGATTTCAGAGACTGGAATCCACAGGATCAAAATTTCCACATTTTGCCACGCATAATGTACATCTACATTTTTGGTCCAAACTTTCAGGAAAAAAATTTTGTTTTAATTTTTAAAATTTTTATTTACTTATATTTAGAAACAAATTCAATTGTTATATTCCAGGGTAATATTTTAGTTTGCATATGGACATCATTATTGCGTTCTAGAGTTACACTTTTAACACATAATCATAAATGAAAGAATTAAAAACTTTTATATAGATAACAGAATTATCACTACCCATGTATAATGTGCATCCTTATTTTCCCCTCAAAAATGTGTGCAAAAAAGTACACATTATACATGAGAAAATATGGCAACTTACCAGAAAAACAGAGATAGAAAAACATATTGGACAAGGGGGAAAAAAGAGGGTCTATTACCCTGATCCAACAGAGTCCGACGGCTACTTAATGATCTGTTAGCTGTTTGTTTGACTCCTTCCTTTACATCCTTATTCTTTAGTCATCCAAGAAATAAAGACTCTTAATTTAATTTGCTCCTTTACTGTGAAGTGCCATAAATTTCATTTATGAAACCATTTGAGATATTCCTAATTAAAATTCTTATTCAATAATACTTTTGTATATCTTACATCTTGATGAAGAAAATGAAAAATGCTTAGTCACAGATCCTTAAGGCTTTCAAAACTTGCCTTTGCTACAGGGTTCATATTATTTTTCTTCTCTGATAAAAGTAGGAGATTGCTGGTAATATATCTCTTAATCAAGTGTTCATAATTCACTATCTTATCTATCTATAATATTGACATTTTTCCTATTCTCAGTCAATACAGTAAAGCCTATTTCCATTATCCCCACAATCAATCTTTAAAAATCTATTGCAATTTTCCAATTTCCACATTAATATTGTTAGTTTTTCTCTATCATCCATTTTTTCCAGACCTCTGAGAAGTAGTATGAGGCCCATATGTATTCATGTTGTCAAGTTTTTTTTTCAGAGCTGTGAAATTTTTATGGTAAACAAGTGAACAAAACCCTAATTAGGATGTTTATTATCTTCACTTATAATTTTATTAGGCATTTATAAATTTTCTTGTGATAGTAATTAAATATTTTTCAAGTAACTCGCAAGTAAAATAATGGAAAGAACCAACTTCCATCTTTTTTAATTAATTATTTTATTGTTGTTCAAATACAGTTGTTTGCATATTTTTAATTATACATGGCACTTAAGAGAATGGCTTACACATCACAGGCACTTATTATGGGTTGGAATACAGGTAGTTATATTGTTATATATTCTACTTTTCTTTTTCTATTTCATTTCTTAAAATTTTATAGTATCCCATGACATTCTGGAAGAATGATCTCAACATTAGGGTAGACATGAGACACTGGAAAGGATAATAAAAGTATATAGAAAAAGAAACTAAATATTGAGTGCTAGATGTTATATTATCTAGGTATGGTAGATAACCTTTATCAAACACTTACTATATATAAGATCCTTGACCAAGGGCCTTTGTGCATGATGCCATTTAGTCCTTGTAACAATTGAGTGGGGTGAGAATTAGAATGCTCGTCTTATATGTGACAAGTTGAGGGTAGCTGTGGTTAAGGCAGACATTCATAGATACAAACTCACTAAAGTGATAGCTTTAAATCAAACACAGGATTGTCTGATGTCAAAAGCCCTGGTCCTAATCAATATATACACTTACTTTCAGGCTTTGTGACAAGATCATGATTTAAGAATTGTTAGCACCACATAGTTGTGTGAAGTGTTTAAGAAATTGTATAGCTCACCCAGTTTCTCACAGTCAATAAAGCACAAAACTGGAATTGGAATGCACATCATGGAACTCCAGAGCCACTTGTGGTAAGAAACTCACAAAAGCTGCCATTGCGTAATTTCATCTTCTGATACAAGGAAGTCCCCTAGAAACAATCGACTGCAATTTTCATTGACTAATTTTAATAAGTCATAAAGGCTCAAGTCATATCTCCTGGACACTTGCACTTATGACAAATCAGAAGTGACACCACTGGAATAAACCGAGTGAGTGGACACTTACCTGAATGGTTCATTTCTTTTGTGCCCGTCATCACTGCAGTTATTTACAGACCATCTAACAGGCTTGGTGATTTAGTTTCCACATTAGTTGTTGAACCACATTCTAGGAAGGGTGAGTGTTAATTTTTGTTTGTTTGCTTGTTTTTGTTTTTTAATCTTTCACTTGTTCGAGGGAGACCACAGAAGAAAAACTGAGAAGCTTCAGATCCAAAATGAGCAAATACCTTCTGTCTTAAAACTGTCATTGTGGCTGCAAATCGCCACCTTAAAAAGAAGACACCTGAAATTAATCATAAGAAGTGACTCAAGAAAATAAGTCCATGCCCTGAACCTAATACTCTTTCTCGTATGGCTTTGCAATGACCCAGGTCACAGTCATATTCTAATATTTTGGTTTGGATGGTTAGTCCATTCTTGTGTATATTTGTTTTCTATTGCTGTGAAACAAATGATCAAATACTTAGAAGCTTAACAGAACTTACATTAATTACCTCGCAGTTCTGGGATTTGGAGTCTAGACTAAGGAGCTAAATTCTCAGAGTCTCGCGAGTCTATAATCAATGTGAACTCAAGCTTGTATTCCCAGCTGGAGGCTAGACTGGAAAATAAATTACTTCCGAGCCTACTCGGGGTCGCAGAATTCATTTCCTTGCCAGTGAAGGATGTATGTCCCAGGCTTCTTGTTGACTTTCAGCCTGGACCTGCTTTCAGCTTCTAGAGGCCAACTGCAGTTCTTTGTCAAGTGGCCCTCTTAAGACATATCAACATGCTTTTTCAAGATCAATAAAGAGCTAGATACTTGAGTAAGACAGGTACTGGAGGCTTGTTGCTCACCCTAACCTCTGCCGCTGTCCACTGGTTGGAAGCAAGTTCCAGATCTCACTGCCATTCTGGGTGAGGGTCTTTCACCAGGGACCCAAGAAGCCAGGGATCAGTGAGATCAACTTCAAGTCTATCCTTCTCTCTGTGAAATGGGCACAAGTGACTCTGAAAAGCTGTATAAAATAGTTTTAAACACGTAACACTTTCATTCTCTTCATTCACCAGGATACTTTAGAAGGCCAAGCTCTGGAGTTTTCTGAGAGACAAACTATAGTACTGAGTAGTGAGTAGCCACTTAGTATTTTTTTTTTCACTTGAATCAGAGTCTCATTAAAACTAGCTTAATCGATAAAGTAAAAAAAAAAACATTATTGACAGGAAACTGGCTAGCTCCTAGTTCCTGGACTTTAGGTATGGTTTGGAATCAGAGATAAGATAGTCATAAGAAAGCCGCATTTCTCTGTCCCCATCTTCTGTCTTTGTTTTGTTCTGGACTTCCTCTGTATTCTAACTATAGACCAACTTTTCTTTTTGTATTAAAACATATGAAGAAAATGGTTGGAATAGAAGAGAGGTTTTGAAAAATTGGAGATTGATGCACTAGGGGTCAAGAATTCAACTATGAATAATACAAGCATGGCCACAGGGCAGGGTAATGTTATATAAACCTGGCTACACATGTCTCACAGTATTGTAGATGGAAATAGGAAAAAGAGAAAGACTTTTCTAGAAAAGTGGTGGATGGCAGAATTGGGGTCTTCTCTGCATTATGTGATGACTATGAATATCTATCTATCTATCTATCTATCTATCTATCTATCTATCTATCTATCTAGCTGGTGAGCTAGTCCTCAGAATATGTATTTTTCATGTCCTCGAGGCTATAATGTCCTGGAGAATTGGAATCTTAGCATTATTCTTTTGTACATTTACATATTCAGTTAATGCCGAACTTAATCTTTTCTGCCTTTCAGTGCCATTAAGTTGTCATTTTATACCCCTGCTTAAAGCCTCCCAAAGATTTCCAATTTTATTTATAAGGAAAGCCAATGTCCACTTGATGGGCCCCACTGTGGTTTACAGAACAAGCGGGGTCATCCCCAGCTACCTTTTCTGTCACTCTGCTTCCCTGCTGGACCTGAAACCCATCAGGCAACTTGTACCTCAGGGCCTTTGCTGTTGCTCCGTCCTCTCCTCGGAAAGGTCTCCCTTTGGATAGCTACAAAGTTCTGCGCTCCCCCTATTTCTAATCTCCCACCCTAACTAAATATTTTTTGACTTATAGAGGTATAATTGACAAATAAAAATTACATATATTTAAGATGTACAATGTGATATTTTGATATACACATACATTTTGAAGTAAGCATACAATCAAGATAATGAATTGACCACCTCCCAGGGCATTTATTTATTTATTTATTTATTTTTTTTTTTTTGTGAGTGTGCTTAAGATTTACCCTCACAGAAAGTTCCACAGCATAGTATTGTTAACTACACTCACATTGCTGCACAGATCTCTAGAATTTATTCACCCTACTTAACGGAAGCTTTATACCCATTGAATAACACTTCCTCATTTCCCACTCCCTCCAACCCTAGAAACTACCATCCTTTTCTCTGTTTTCATTTTGTGTGTGTGTGTGTGTGTGTGTGTGTGTGTGTGAATTTTACCATTTTTTGAAAGCTCATATAAATGGAATTTTTTTTGTCTGTTTTTTCTCCCTTAGCATAATGTCCTCCAGATTTATTCATGTTGTCACAAATGGCAGGATTTTCTTCTTTTTAAGCCTGAGTAATATTGTATGACATGGTTATATCACGATTTCTTGATCCATTTACCCATGGGGGGACATGCAGGTGGTTTCTTAGCTATTGTGAGTCATGTTGCAGTAAAGATGGGAATGCAGACATCTCCCTGCAATCCCGATTTCAGTACCTCGGAGATATACCCAGAGTGGGATTATGGGTCATATGTTAGTTCCACTTTTAGATTTTTTTAAAGGATTTTATTTATTTATCTTAGAGGGTAAGAGAAGGAGAGAGGGAGAGAAATATCAGTGTATGGTTGCCTCTCACGTGTCCCATGCTGGGACCTGGCCTGCAACCCAGGCATGTGCCCTGACTGGGAGTCGAACTGTGATCTTTTGGTTCACAGGCCTGCACTCAATCCACTGAGCTACACCAGCCAGGGCTCCGCCTTTAGATTTTTGAGGAATCTCCATACTGACTATCATAGTAGTCATACCCATTTACATTCCTATCAACAGTGTACAAGTGTTCCAATTTCTTCATGTCCTCACCAATGCTTATATTTTGTCTTTTTGTATGATAGCCATCCTAACAGGTGTGAGGTGATATCTTACTGTGGTTTTGATTTTCATTTCTATAATGATTAATGATGCTGAACACCTTTTCATATACCTGTTGGCCATTTGCATGTTTTCTTTGGAGAAATATCTATTTAAGTTTTTGCCCACTCTAAAATCAGGTTCTTGTTTTTTTGTTATGGAGTTATAAGAGTTTCTTACATATTTCATGTTAACCCCTTATTAGATATGTGGTTTACAAATATTTTCTTCCATTCTGTAGGCCTTTCATTCTGTTGATTGTTTTATTTGCTATCCAGAAATTTTTAAGATTGATGTAATCTCACTTGTCATTTTTTTCTTGTGTTGCCTGTGCTTTTCATGCTTTTTAAAATGGTACTTTCTTAGTAGCATCTTGACTACTATTTTTTAAAATTGTAATAGCCTTTCTATTCATTTCTAGTGGCCTTTCCTACTTTATTTTATCCACAGCATTTATCATCAACTAGCATATCAAATATACTCTAGTCCCTTAGTCACATGTGTAGTATATATTTCCACATTTAGAATATAAGCCCCCTGTGGGTGGGCATTTTTGTCTTTTTACAATGTTATGTTTCCAATACCTAGAGCTCAGCACATAGAAGCCACTCAGTATTTGTGTGTGTGTGTGTGCATGTATGTAAGTCTGTATTTAATTTTTTTAAAATAATTGATTATTTTAGATGCACATTTTTAAAATTATTTTATTTAGATGGAGTGAAGCTTACAAAAAATTATATTGGGCCTTTCTCTTTCAGCAATGTATGACAGGCATATTCCTGGAGTGTGAAAACGATGCCAGATGGAAGTAGAAGGCATAGGTAAATACAAAGGGGGGTGGTGGTGTTTGAGTTGCAGTATCATGTAATTCTATGGCCTCTGAAATTCTTTGTTTTATGATAGTTGCATATGTACTTTATAATATAGTTTAGAGACCCTTAGTTTGCTAGTCATTAAGAGCTATGATTTTTGCATTATTTCTATAGCTTTTAAGTTTAAACAATGAATAGAATGTTCATAGAAGCGGCACATTAAAAAGAGTGTTGTTGGTGTCAAATTTGCATGCAGTAAAAATGCCAATGTAATAGGAGTCTTTGGGTCGTGCAGCTAATGTTATACCTTGTTTTATTAACCCTGGCAGAATTTCGTAAATTGGATTTATATTTTCTCATTTCTACCAGTTTGGCTTTTTCATTACTCTCAGCTTGGATGATCAAAAGAAGATGTTTGTTATTTTTCTCTGCTTTGTTTTCACTTCCATTCAGGCAGAGATAGAAGGGCTGCCTGTATATACAAAGCAGATTAGAGAGGAAACCCCACCTAGGTATTAGTAGCTTTCAGCTAACCTCATGGCCTTTCTCATACACCAGAAAGTTTGGGGAAATGTTGATCCTTTGAATAAGGACAGTATTACAAAATCAGGTGGGTGATTCTCTAACATGAATGATTTCAGGGGAACCAGTGAAGCCACATGTCATAAATGCATTCACCTCTTCCTAGCCTTCTTATTCATTGCATCAGGCTCTGTATATATACAACTTCAGGACTTATTTTTTTAATTCCTTTTTTATTGAATTTATTGGGGTGATAGTGATCTTACCTAAGACTCCTTGCTGCAGAGGTTGCAGTGAAGCCCTTATCCATAGTCAGAATGGACTCAAAACAACTTTACCTTAGCTCAGCCTGCCAGTGCCCTGCCTTGTGTTTGTGCCATGAACTTCTTGCCTCCTACCCTGGCTCTTCTCTATTGACACAGGTCATTGGATACCATCATCTACACTTCGTGGTCACATTTGTGAAACCCAGAAAAATTTAGGAATTCATAGACTGAGATGTAAAACTTTGATCAATGACAGATAAAATTTAATGGATAAATTCTTCTTTCTATAGCCTCCTAGTTGATCTATTAAGATATACAGTTAATATGAATTTTGGAGGACAATTGAATGCCATCCATTTCATGGTTCTAGCTCTATAGCATCCTCATGTTGCCTCTTGCTTCCTATCTCAGCTTTCTTTCCCTTGATGCTGATCCTTGATATTGTACTCTGATAAAGCAATAGCTTAGACCTCATTACATTAGCCCCTGCATTGTGCAGAAAGGCAGACTAAGACATTGGAATCAGGGGTGACTCTAGAAGGAATTTGGAGCTAGATGAATCTTCAATCTGATGACAGGAAAGTTTTCATTGTTGGTGACTTCGAGGTGGTCATGACCATTGAGACTTTCACTTGTGGAAAATCAGAATGAAGTGCAAGTAGAAGATAAGGCATTGACTATGAAGTACCAGAAGCCTTTAATGATATAGGGGAAATAATAATGACAAGGAATGTGAGTTTCTTTGGTTCTTTGTTGGAAAACTTGAAATAATAATTGTGGGGGGGCTCTGCCCACAGAGGCCCCTCGTCCTCCACAGATGAACATAATGCTACCAAGACATGATCTGCTTGGGAGGAAAGGTAGCCAATCTCTCAAAGGAGAAAGGCCCAGAGCCTCTTCCTCAATGGCTTTTTATTAGGTTTGTAACACACTGGAACACAGGCTTTTTATTAGGTTTGTAACACACAGGAACACAGGTAAAGCTCATCAATCAATGTCAGGTGGCAAGGATCAAACAACAGATTACATATCAAAGAAATCTGAGTCAGTGTCTGTCAGGTAAGGGGTTGCAAAGAAACTTTAGGAGACATACTCATTTCCTGCCTGGACCCTTATCATATGAATGAGAGCACTCTTAACAAAGCAGGCTTCACAGGACTTTACTAATTCTTTCTTATGCTCGCTTACCCTGGAACCTGCTCTAGCCAACAGAGGGCTGCACCCCCTCCCCATCAAGATTCAGGTTTAAGTGGATTAGAGCCAGGAAGCACTTCTCCCAGATGGAAAGGGGACTCAGGCTATGTCAAAATAGCCAGGGGATTTGAGGGTCCTGTGACCGCACTTTGCTGCAGCCCCCAAGTCCTTTCTTGATGGCCTCTCAAGTGATTGTGTCTGGCTTAGGTTGCCCCCTCCCCAGGGGGGTCTTACCCTTCACTGACTACCAATCAAGTGTTGGGGGCTAAAGATGGCAGAAACAGTGCTCTTGCCAGGGAGATAAGCTTTGTTTTCTCAGTGGCTCACCGTTTGGAGGTTGCCCACTCAGCCTTAGCCACAGGGGGCCGTTACAACTCCTGAAACCAGGTAGAGCAGTTCCCAACACCCAACAAATAATAACAATAAATTTAGGGTAGACAAATGCTAAGTCAAAGCACAATGAAAAGCCAGAGAGCCAGTGGGGAAACTGTTAAGGAGATTTTCATCTTCTGAAGTCACAGCACAGACTTCACTGAAAATTAGGCCCATTGTAAGGACGATCCCTCCATACAACATAATTACTCCGGAAGACCAGATACCACATGGTGGCAGGTCAATTAAATTGGATTCCTTCCACCTGGAAAGGGAGAGCACTGACCCCTACCTCATATATGAGTTTTTCTTTCCTACCAGAAATGCATCCTCCATTGCCAGTTAAGGACTTTCAAAATTGGAAGTTCTTATTGGAAGAACATATTGGAAGTTCTTATTGGGAAGGCTTATTGAAAGCCTGACCCATTGCCAGGGTAGCCTATCCTGCTTTGTTTCAGAACAAGGGACTCTTTTACAACAAAGGGACTGTAACAATAATTGCATGATAACAGAGACGTTAGCCTTACCATAAACTCCATCATCCATGCAATAGACTGTATTGTTAAAGGTTCACCTAAAGAGAGTTTAGGAACTTCTGGGGATTGGGGCACTGACCACCAGAATCCAATCTGTTTGAGGGACCACCAGTCTCTATAATAGCTAGTACATTATGGGTGTGGAAACTAAGCAATGGAAGTAGAATTGGTTCTTCTCAACTTACTCCCAATTAGCTGCTTGTGAAATTAGTTTTTTCTGTCCCCCTGACTTTAGGATGTGCTAAGATAGTAGCCATAAATCTTGGGAGCAAGAATGATTCTCTCAGAGACACTAAGAGTTCTGTTGATTTTTAAGCTATAACTTCTTTCTAGTTGCTTTGGGATTTTTATGCTACAGGAAGAGGCATTTAAAAAAAGTTAACTCTACTGATGGGAGCAGCAGACCCTGATTACCATGATGAGGTAGGAGTGGTGATAGGAGGAATATCTTGAACCTAGGAGGTTCAGTGTGGCATTTTGTGCTTCAGTGATAAAATAGCCCAGTAATAAAAGTGAATGAGCACCCGCAAAACCTAAACTTTAATAAGGAAAACAATGAAGGACACAGATATATCAGGGATAAGTGCCTGGTCATCTTGCCACATATTAGGAACATCTTGCCATTAGGAACAGTTGAAACACTGACCAACATTGAGGGAAACCTAGAGTGGATGGTAGAGACTGGAAATTGGCCTTTTCAAGCATAAATAGCATGATCCAGTGACTGGAGATGTTACAGAGGGATGAGATGACATTTAGTCTTTTTCAACCTGAAACCGAATGACTCAAGTAGTCTAAAGACTCATTTATTTTCTTAATCTCTTTAGCATCTGCCTGTTTTGTATCTATCCCTTAAGACCATTTGCATAATATTATCAATTTTATCAATAAATATATGATGACATACTTGATTCCCTCACACAAACGTTTTCTTCTTGATACATCAGGTGCATGAAAAACAAGAAAAACAAAGTTCTCAAGTGATGCCTAAGATGATAATTGGGTGATGATTAACTCTCAGGTTCAAAAATACATGCACTTCACATACAGCAAGCTAATGTTTAAGCAAAATCTTTCCAAAGAACTGCAAATAAGTTGTTTATTATTTCTTTAGGGTAAAAGAAAAAATAACCTTAATCAGTGAAGGTGAGCAACCAACCTGATAGACTAAGGACATGCTGGGCCTCAATAAAGGAGGATTCGGGAAGGAATTTGCTGATACCAGCTTTTGCTGCATTGCCACATTAGCAGGTCACTGGGCAAAAAGTACAGGAAGAAGAGTTGATCTGTAGGCACCAGGTCTGAATTTTAGGAGGTCTGACTTGGAGACTTGCTGATAGATTCTCAGCTCCTTGCCTGGGTGGGAGCTGAACAGCTCCCTCTTCAGCTCCAGAATGATTTTCCCCCCAATGTAAATATCTGCATTTTTTATCATAACAATAACACATGCTAAACTAAATTCAAACAGATCACAACTATACATTACATAGAATGAATTTATTACTTTCCACACGGATCTTTTTCCCTTTTAAAAAGGAGTAAGCTTTGAAGTTTTCTTCAGGGCTTTGGATGAACCATTTATATTTTTAGAATTGAGCTACCTTGACCATAAAATAAAGGGCAATGGTTGATTCCTTATAACGTTATTCAACTAACATACTTTGAACATCTGGAATAGGCTACATTGGAGGGATGCATTTGACAACAAGATTATAAACTCTATAAAAAGCAGTGAATGTGACTTTCCAGTTTACTAAATCAACAATTCTCCAATTACGTTCTTCTTTGAGCCTATTTCTTTGCCTGAAGGCTGAGAGTTAATACCTGAAGTGAACTCTATATTCTTGGATTAAAATTTGAAGAGACCATTTGATACAAGCCCTGCCTTCAGGCTTACTCTGAAATAAATGCTGTCTCTTTTATTATTGAAGATTTTCAGCCTTCATCTGTTCCTGGTTTCTGTTTTTTTATTCCAGATAAATAAGAGAGTCTTCTTAATGTCCCATCAATATCTACCCTGATTTATAATAGGTATTTTCTCTGATACAGTCTTCAAAAAAAAAACACCTTTCTTTATAATCCTTATAGAAGATACCTAAAAACAGTCATTAAGGCTTGGGGAAAATGTCTCATTAAAATGATACTGCTGCCTTATGGTGGCGACATACTGGTTCAAACATGTGAACACTGCTGAAGATGTCCAATAAGGCATGGCATAGTGAAAATGGCTATTTGTTAAAATAATACCAGGAGTAAGATGTGGGGAAGTGAGATCAGGCTTTGCTTGACAGATAATTGCTGACTTTCTCAGGGAACTGCCAGTGGCTTAGGCCAGCTGACTTAGTTTGGTTTTATCTCAAGGTCTCAACAACCAGCAGCAAAAGGGAGATTTTTCCAGAGGATTTGGGGGGATTAGGCACACGAGGCAGGGATGGAATGTGTGAAAAGCATATAAATTTCTCTGAGTGCCACAATGAAATGCTAGCCTTGAGCATTTGCTAGCTCTTTGATTAGTTTTGAATTGTGATAATTTTGATAATACTTTTAAAATAGCTTTCAAGAAAAATAATGAACATTTTCCTCCCATTTGAAAACACTTCCTTGAGATTAGTAAAAGCATTAGAGAAATGACTGCTTCATTTGCATCTAATCCTGCAAAGAAGTGATGGCTCAGTGTTTAGACAACCTCATCAGAGTAATTACAGCTCTCTTTAAAGAGCTGGCCTTAGATTAGTTATAGGAGGCCCCATGTTTTCTTGGTGATGCTACAAAAAGAGGCAAAATTACCACCTGAGAAATGTAGGTGAATTTTATATATTACATAATGATAACCATCATCATCATCACCATCATCATCACCTACCTCTCATTGATTGAATGGTAGAAACTCAAATTACATTACATATATAAAGTATTTTATTAGCCATAAAATGACACTGAATGTTATTATTATTTGTACTCATTCACTTGTTTCTTCAGTGAAAAAAAATGATTTGTTAAAATTATCAGTTTGTTTCTTTGTCTGAATTTGGCCAAGAGTGACTCCTCATTGTGAAAACTTTCAGTTTTGTTAAACTACAGGTAATGTCATAGCATTACAGTTTATCCCCATGTGTTTCCTTTGGGGGAGAGTCAATGTCACTTTTAATGGTTCAACATCGTTGAATGAGAAATAGAATAGCTAGCATTCCTACATACTGTCCATAAAACAGAAACGCTTGTTTTTGATTAATTTATTTTACTCACCAAAATGGTCTCGTATGTATTTTTCAATATAGCTGCCAATTATTTTGAAAATCTTTTTGGATATTATTTTATTGCATAAAAAAGAATGTGGACTCATGTATATATTTTTAAAACTTAAATAAATCCACAAATGCACTTAAAATAACATCATACTAAAAAAAGTCATATTGATTTAAAGAAAACCAGATCTCATGAGATGTTTCTACCTAGTTTTACCCTTTTGCACGTAAATTAGATTGTCTTTAATATTTTTTCTATCTCAATATCTAAGGTTTTAGTTGTCAGATCATCTAGTCCATCTATCTTACCTATATTATTATTATTGTTGTTGTTGTTGTTATTGTTATTATTATTATTATTATTATTTTAATCAGGAGGATATCAGGACTCTAAAACATAAAGTTCTTTACTCGAATATGTATAATTTTTTTAGTGGCAGAGTCAAAAAATAGTCTAGATTTAGTTTTGTGCTACACACAATAGCAAATTTTCCTTGTTTAACTCTGACCCATTTCTCAAAAAGTAGATGAGAATATGTCTCTTCTAGTTTACCAGGAAGAAACTGGTAAAAATAGATGATTGGTTTCTAAACCTGGAGGCTGAGTGTTGATCACAGAACCAAAGAAAGAAGAACAAAATGTTAAAATTACCCTCAGGCATAAAGCCGTGTATGATAGAGTCATCAGTTCCTAGTACCCTTGCCCCATAACCCTTGTCCCTTTTAGGTTATCCCCTTTTCAGTGAAATTTCTATGTAAAATGTGGCATTATTTATCAAGAACAATTTACTCTGACTTCCCATAGCTCTCTTAGCCCAGAGGCCTGAAGCCCCTACATTAGATTCCTGAAATGATGCCACAAGCTGAACCCATTTAATTTTGTCCAGTTCTGTTCATTTGCATAATGAATACTGAGCTCATTTACAGCTGTATGAGAACACTCTATATAAGCTGGTGGCAAAATAAAACTTGTTTTATAAACAGGATTTTCCAAGTAGCCTTCACCCAAAATAACTTGGAAAACTATTAAAATAGTGAGTTGAATTACAGATAAATGTGCTTGCATAATTTCAAACTTAAAAATTTAGAAATAAAAGGTGCAATTTGTTATCTGGTATAATTTAGTAATAAATAAAATGGAGGGGAATGAAGGATGATGGCCAAGTAAATAGCTTCTCATCTGCACTTGTCACTTACTTGGAGTTGCAGCTCAGCTTAGGGCATCACGAAGATAACAGTCGAGGTATCTGCTCAGGGGCACTGTCATCTGGAGGCTAGGCTGGGGAAGAATCTGCTTTCAGATCTATTTGCATCGTTGGTATGTATTTCTTTTCGACTGTAAGAATGTGATGCCTGACTTTTCTCCAGCCAGCAACTGAACACTGCTTTCAGGTCCTAGAGGTTTCCTGCAGCTCCTGGAGGCTGCCCTTAATTCTGGCAATGTAAAATTTCCCAGTGTAGTCATTTCCTTCACCTACACAAGAATTAGAGTCTCCAGAGTCAATTCACTGGCAAGGTGAATTCGTATGTAACATAACTTAAGCACAG
>PVKM010007776.1:0-40624 GCA_004027735.1 Carollia perspicillata | reverse complement strand
AAAAAATGTTAGTGAGAAAATACATTCTTGGAGTTGAAGTTATAATTAGCCATTAATGGAGTTGGGTAGGAGTGTCATGTCATGTTTATCATTAAATTACAATCATTCTATGAATTGAAATTTATGAGTTGTATCCTGTGAATGATACTGTCTTTTCTTCTCTTTTGAAAAATAATCATTAAAATCCCACAAGGAATGAAATAGATCTACTTCTCTCGTGTAATCTACATGTAGATAGAAAAAGAGGGAGAGTTGTAAATATCATTTCCCACGAAAGAATCTGAACTGCCCCTTGCTTTGAGGGGGACACAGTCTTTTACCCATACCTTGCAAGAAAAAGGGCAACGATTTTTATTAGTTGAATAGGGTTTGTTTGTGTGTGTGTATGTATATGTACAAATTATTTGGATTTCTTCTTGACATAGAGCTCTTCCAGTGGAATCACTCTTAATGCACAGATGTGACACACATAAGGGAATTAAAAACCCTGCCAGTCTCCCCAGTAAGGCAATATTTCCCTTTTACTGCCATGGAGTGGAATTCTTTTGAGCTAAGAAAGATTGAAGAGTCTCTCTCCTTTTAGAGAGTGAATTGGTTAACTATAATGCTAGAAAGGGACTATTATATTAATTACTTGAAACATTTAAAAACTAGCCTAATAGAAGCATTTATGTTTGGAGTTAATGAAGCACTGATTCCCCTAACATACTTGAGTAAAGGAAAGAAAGATCTTTTGCCAATAAAAATCTTATCAGGTGATGGCCTTGACGGAACATCCCACTATTCCTGTCAGCCAGAGCTGTCATAAACAAACCACTGATGAGACAATGACAATAATTAACACTGCGTTAATGGGATATGGAGCCTCACAGTTATTTTTTCAGCTACAGTGAACTGAATGAATGCCAAGCAGTGCACATGGCTTAACATCATAACATGTTTCTCTTTTATTTACTGCGGCTATGTTGGCTCTCTTGTGTTAAAAATGACTGATATGCTTTATTGGGCTCATGGATGGTAGGTTAAAAAAGCTAGATGCTGGAAATCCAACAGCTATGTCCACATTACCAGTAATAGATGACAGTGAAGAAAATGGCTTCATCTGGACTTTGGTTAGATACAACTCTGGCAGTTTGGCTCTGCACAATGGAAGGCATTCTGGATTATGATAATAACTCCAAGGAGAACATTCTTTTAAAAAATCAGAAGCTTGAACCAAACATGAAAATAATCAGAGGCAATGGATTTTATTAGAGATGTTGTCACTGGCAGAATAAGGTTATTAAGTCAGGAGATTTGCTGGCTGCTTCTGCTGTAAGTGGCCATTTCGGTGGTAATTTTTGTACGTTAAACACATCCCGTCTAGTACAGGGCAGTGAATTGAGCTAGGGAGCAGTCAAGGTTAGCGTGGCGCATTGGTTCCTTGAAACTCTCCCTTCCCAATAAATCTCTGGACCCATCGTCATTACAGTCTAACCTGCTTATTCTCTACTGCATTGTGAAGTGCATATTTAAGAGGTCTCTCCCTCTTGGCATTGTTACTTTTCAAAAAGATATTTATGGGACACATGAATACTTCCTTAAGCCACATTTCAGGCTTAATAAATTTCATCTTACACAAGGGACAAACATGGTACGTCTAGACAGATTTTTTTTTTGCATTTTAGCTTCCCTGCTTGAACTCAAATCAAAGGAAATAGCTGTATTACATAAAATGCATTCACTTGTGGAAATGGAAATGTTTTGATCTCTATTAAATACTGGAAATTAAAAAAAAAGTTTGAATGTACTCTGAAAAGTGAGATTATTTTTACCCTCCTGAATGACAAATCTTTCTGAACAGGCTTTCCAGCAATTAGTCTTGCTCTAATGCTATTTCTACACTGGCAAGATGAAGTCTGTTACTTGCCAGATCTCTGGAGAATATGGTGCTTTCTGTACAGGCACCAGTATTTGTCCAAATGCCAGAGTATATGCTTGTACTTGGCCAGTGCAGAAGCAGCAGAAGAGGCCTGAAATATTCTCATTTTGATTGGATTAGGTGGGTGATTTCTCTAAGGAATCACTGCTTAAGTTCTCTAAGAGTCACAAATTATTAAACATAATGCAAGGAAATGTGTGGGTTATTTTGACTATTTACTGAATATTGCCTTGTTTGGCAATATGGAGGGTCGGAAGAAAGTAAAATCATGGCCCTGACTCTAAGGGAGATCTTAAAGGATGTTTTCATCATAGAATCACAATTTAATAGAAGAGATTTATATGATACTTCAAAATGGATTCTTAGAAAACTATTTTTACACATACTTTAGTGTGTACACATGTTATTTTTTGATAGTCTGTCAAATACTTGTGTAAAACTTCCCTTAAAATACTTTGGAAAGAAGTTCTATTTTTCTTGCCAGAATCCATGATGATTTTCACAATAATCTAAAAATTTTTGTTAATATTGTCTCCATGTATCTCTCCTATCAAATGGGAAAAAACTGGCAGCTTTTAAATAATTCATTTTTATTAGGTTCAAAGCCTTCAGAATAGTCTGTTCCCTCTTCTGTCTCTTTATAAGAACTTCAAGAGAAAGGCCTTTTCAAAGAACACCCTGTTCAAGTAGATTTTTTTTTGCCATTCTAGAAACATAATTTGGTTGTCATCTCATAGTCTGACTCAATTAAAGCACGATCAAATCTAAGTTTTCTTTTTTCTTGGGCCAAAATCAAGCCTCACTTTTTTTGTGGAAGTAAATATATAAGACAATCATTGTCCTTGGTAATCAATTTACTTTTTTCCTCAAACCTTAGTGCTTGGCTGTGGAGTTAGTTAAAGACATTAATGTGGTTCAATATGGATTTGAAATGCCTACCTTATTTCTATAATAGAATGTTTTTTAGAATTAAAGGTACTAATCTTATATTCATAATAAAAACATAATTATTCTAAATTTAATATCAAATACATTAAGTACTTTTGTCTCATAATATTTAGGTTCATGGTACTAAATAGAGCTATAGATAATAACTGAAGAGCTGAGCACTCAGGTAGAGATGGTAGTTTTATTTTACAAAGTGAGTTCCATATCCAAAAATGTTGTGGATATTAAATTATTCTTATTTGTAATAATAGATATTAACATATTGTTTTATAGACTAAAGTGTTTTGAAATATAGTCTCAATACATTTTCTTTTTTTTAAGATTTTATTTATTTATCTTTAGAGGGAAAGGGAAGGAGAGAGAGAGGGAGAGAAACATCAATGTATGGTTGCCTCTCGTGCGTCCCCTGCTGGGAACTGGCCTGCAACCCAGGCATGTGCCCTGACTGGGAATCGAACTGTGGTTGTTTGGTTCATAGGCCTGTGCTCAATCCACTGAGCTACACCAGCCAGGGCACATTTTCAAAAGCTTGAGACCACTTTTGTTTTAGGAGTAGTAGTGGTGATAACAATAGTAGTATACCCATTTTGCCAGTGAGCAAATGAAGTGTAGAGAAGTTAAATGGTTTATTCAGATTTGTATATTTTATAATTTACAGAGAGAACTCAGATTCATATCTCATAATTCTACATTTCTTGCTAATTTCACCATACCTTTCCTCATATCCATCAGGTGTAAATGTGAGTAGGAGATTGCAGAATTTGTAAGCATATCTCATCTCAAGATGACTTGCTGAAGCTGTGCTCAAGTAGCCCCTCGATCTTCCTCCTTGGCCTCAGACTGGGCCCATTACTAACAACCAACTTGAGAACCTTGACTTTCAAAATCACGGTCTTCTGCAGACCAGTACTTTGCTTCACTCTTGTTTCTGCAGTGTTTCCAGCCATAGACTCCAAGTTAGAATCTGAGCTCACATTACTCATAGATGACTCCAGATAATAAATGTCAACCACACTGTTCACTCTGGTTGAACTCCCATGATGTGTTTCTAAACACTATTCTGGCTACACCCTCATTCTAGCTCATCAAAGATAAATTACTAATAAATCCTTTCCTTCTTTAGAGGATATGCTCATTGGAGAAGACAAAAAGGATAGCAAAAACAGTGTTTAAGATTTTGCCTTCACACATGCCAGTTAGTTTTCCTTTTTATAAAACTACTTGTAGGCCCTGGAAGGTATGGCTCAGTGGATTGAGCACCAGCCTGTGAACCAAAAGGTCGCTGATTCAATTCCCAGTCAGGGCATGTGTCTGGGTTGTGGGCCAGGTCTTCATTTGGGGGCATGTGAGAGGCAACTGATCACTGGGTGTTTTTCTCCCTCCCTTTCCCTCTCTCTAAAAGTAAATAAATACAATCTTTTGAAAAAAGTACTTGTACCTTTGCTTCACTATTTATTTCCACAATGATCATGTGAATTTTTTAAAGTCATAATAAGAATTTGTGCTCAAAGCATTGATCGTCAAGTTTCCAGCAATTTGAATGAATTGTCTTCAGCACCATACACCAATCATACTGGTGCCCATAATAAGGTGTTTCTTTTATTTTCTTAATTACTCATTTTGTATTCACAAAGACATTTTAAAGGCCTCAGGTAATAGGAAACACAGGAGGCTTTTTATTTGTTGGTAAATATGGTTTCGCATAATGTTTCACAATGGATACTATAAAACTAGGCATTTCTTTATTTTTCCCTTCTTTATTCTCTTCAACTAATCATTATCATTGATCAAAATCATTCAAGAGAATGAGATCAAAGTAGATATTTAGGTAGTTGTAAAAGTTGAACATTTATGGAAACAATGTCACATTTTCTCCAATGCACAAAGCATTTTTGAAGTGAATTTTATGTCTATATTAATGCTAAGTGTTTGGAGATTGCAATAAAATTTTGGCTATCTGAAATCAGACTTCTTACACCCCTATTCATCTTGAAGGAACATAAACACAAAAACAAGGGTCACAATTCCTGGAATGCAAAGTCTAATTTTTAGTAACCCAGGAACAATGAATATATCTAAAAGAAGGGAAGACCCAAAGATTACATTTGATATAAGAAAGCATCCAAATAACAAATTCTCTGATTATCTGACAAGAATAAGACCCCTTTTTCACATGAAACCTAAGAAATCGTTGAGAAAAACCACATTAAGCAAAACATAGGCAAACAAATGTGAAAGTGTGTAATGAAAAGAGATAACACACAGCAAAGAAGGGTCCATTGGGCCATGGTGGTACTGGTGCAAGTCAACATTCTGCAATGACAGATGTGGTGAATGCAGCTGTAATGCTAAAGACAGTGAGTAACGAAGAGGCACAGCAGGAAAAGCATCTTTGCTGGTAGAAGGACGCAGTGGTTCTGGACTCCAAAACTTGTGGAAAATATAAATAGAGGTGGGTGTCACTACCTTAAAAGAAGAAAAGAAGCAAGGAGACAACTAACCACACAGCAGAACCTAGAGAACACTCATAGAATGCTTCTGAGGACTGCATAACGGAAAGCGGAAAAGGCAAACATACATTAGTACTTCTCGACTCACAAGGAGTTTGCAGACTAAACCACTATGCTCTGAGGGTCCCAAACACCTGCAGCTCAGCGCACTGGCCGTTTTTATCCACTCCTCAGTCCTGGACCAATAAAAATCACAGGTATAATGCCGGCTGTCCGTATATCACAACACGACTGTTAGTGATAACGATGCAATCTTCCATCATCAAGAAAGTTTAAATCATGTCGAGTCTACCTATGTAAAGATGGCAAGAAAACACGTAACTCTACAAAATGTCCATGCCCCAGTTTGTGTAAATAAACCACAGAACTATCTCAGAAAATTGAGAAGTTTCTTGTGCAGAATATGGGGTGGGGCAAAAATAGGTGTACAGTTGCTCATATGGAAAATAATACAAAAATTAATAAATGCTACAAGAATAAGCCCTGTGTTTTGTGTCCTTGCACCTGTAAACCCGCTTTTGCCCCACCCTGTGTTTTATCCCTTCGGTATTTCCATATAACATAATTCTTGCATTAAGGCCTGTAAATTAATTGGTAGATGACCTTTCAACCCAGTTCAGAGTAGTGAATTCTCCCTCCTGTGAATCCGTCAGATGTGAAGAAGAGGACAGCGTAGGCTGCGTCTTTCATTCGGTGAAGAACCTCAGTGTGTCTCTTCGGGCCCTGGTCGTTAGAGTTTCCTCGCTCTGCCCCTTATGGATACCTGCGTAGCCAGGCAGCTTCGGCCCAGGAGAGCTGGGTGTGGATTGAAGTATATTGTCACTCTAGTAGGAGATGCAGCCAGAGCACTTTAAAACACAGTAGATTTCATGTTCAAACATTTTAAAAATAAAATAATGATTCGGTTGAAATAAGCTATCTGCTTTGCACTACGTGTTGTCAAGGTTGCTGAATAATCTGTATTGGAAGAAGCCCCATCGGCAAAGTTCTAAACAGCCTTTTGGTCAATAGGCCCTAGAGCTGGGTTCTTCCGGCTTTGGTTGGAGACTGTATATCATCTTGGCATTAAACCCCAGTGTGTAAGTTTTAACTAATAATGCCTACAAATCCATTATTAATTGGTTCTTATGATAAGCCAACATGCTCTTTTTCCTTATAATTTTGATAAATGGCCTAAAATGTCAGTTGTATGTAAAGTTTTCATCATTCAGTCACTATGCAAAGTTAAACTTCTGCATCCCTTGATTTCCATAAGATATATTATTGTATTTTCACCATGCCACTAATTGTTTTTTTCCAAAACAAATACATTTTCAGTAAAATGCAGAATGCTGTTTGGGACTTCTCAGTTAATAGTTTCTCGGCAAACTAGACTTTGGGATTTGTCATTTGTTTACATTTAGTTACTATATTTAAAATATATTATTTTCTAACCAGTAAAGGTACTCTTTCATAAAAAAGAAGAAAATAGCATTTTTACAAACATGTAAGGTTTGCCTGCTCTGCCATTCTCCAGTGACATAGTCACATAATTACAGTCCAGGAGAGCCAGGCTTAGCTCACACACCGATGATTCACACTGGGAAAACTTATATTGAAGGCAGTTCTTCAAATGCATATTTTATAACCACAAAATGTTATGTTATTGAGGTGATGTATGGAGTAGCCTGCATCGCTTACACTGAAGTCATTTTATAGGGGAAAAATATACTTTTAGGAATTCAGTAGGTTATGCTTGTGTGTTCAAGGACTTTACTTATCTTAATTCACTGATATTTTATTATTAATTATATTTTATTATCATTTAAATAATGTGTGTCTCTGTTTCTTTCAAATAAATTAATGCAAATGATAAATTAGTTGAACATAAAAATGACTTTAATAGATTCCATAATCTAAAATATTGCATATTTGGTATTTGTGCATATTTACACATATGGTAAGATATATATTTGTACATATGATAGGATATTATTTGGACATGATAGTTCTCTAAAATGCTTTCACTTATCTGGATTTCACAATGCTAAAATTCTTTAAATCTCATCAACTTATATCATTTGAAGAGAAAAATTTCTAATAAAGTATTTTAACATTATTATATAGATATTTGCATATAAAAAGATATTTTGTTTTCTTACATATATTACAGAAATAATGTGAAGATCATTTATCTACTGAAAATAAAAACCATAGTAATAAAACTATAAAGCAACATTTTGTACCAAAACTTACTTTGAATGACAAAGATTATTTTAATAATTTTTCTAATGTATGAACAAGAAAAAGAGCAAAAGATTGGATAAGAATACGAGATACTAGTGAAAATATTTTATCATTGTTTTCATTACCATAAATCAAAGACACTAAAATTTGCCTTTATGTTTGGAAGAACAAGCTTTTTATTGACTGCCTTTCATAATTAATAGCATTTACTCTTAAATCAAATTAGTCCACTTTTCCTATTAAAGCCTTACTGTGGGATCATTTTTTAAAACACAAAATGACCTTGACAAAAATGAAGGATCGATAATATGTTGATTAGGAGTCTATTTGCTCTAATAGCCAATGTTTCCTTCTCATTAGTTCCTGTTGCAACACTCTCTGAGGTCGTAGTTCATTACTATCTCCTGGCAGTGGTATTTTCTACATGGAGAAAAAGTTGACCCTAGTGAACAAAACACTGATGGATTGACTTAGTCATATATATGGATTTTTCTTAATACTTCTTTAATCAGCTCATTTTTTTGATTCAAGATTGTGTTACAGGATATCCATCAATTGGTCAGGAAGAAGAGAACAGTAGGCTGTTGAAACTAGCATCCTCAGAAGTTCTGGAGTTAGACTTAATCAATGAGGGGGATGGGGGCCATGTTTTATTGCAGAAAAAGAAAAGCTTAATGTGACTGAGGTTTCAGAAAATCAAAATATGAGCATTAATGGGGAAGTGGATGGCAGTGGGAAAGTGTACATATAGCAAGCTATTGGGTGCTGATCATTCTGCATGTTGATAAATGAAGTTAGAGAGGGTTGTACATAAGCCACTGGAATCTTCACAGAATGTAAGAAATTTTCTACAAAATGTGGTACTATTTATTACAGAGTAGTCTTCCTTCTACAGTAGCTTGAGCAAAGGAAAACAAATGTTTAAGCTGCAGTACAACCAATAAACAGAAACCATTAATGACATAGTCTTTATCAATAATATATGTAGACTAGCTGGTCTAAGATAAATCTAGTCAAAGAAAAAAAAAAGTTTGCTTGGCTAGCCAAGGGGAATAAAGGACAAATGAGGTGCAATTAAGCAGAGAACAATTTAGTATAATTCTAATAGCCAAGTCTTTAATGATGCTTTGGTACAGATGAATTTGATTTAGAGATATCTCCCAAGTTAAGTTGTGGAAACCCATCTCTTCAGTCACTTAAGTTTGGACAGGCCAAAGTTATTATGCTGAATGAGAAAATTGGAACCTCAGAGAGGGACTAAATGACCTAATTGATCTTCTTTGCCATTACTGATTTCTAGATACTACTATGAATTAAATGAAAAAAAAAAAGGTCAATTTTTTGCTATTTAAGATAAAAGAAATGAACTAAACCTACAAGTACTTACTTTTTTTTCACTCAGTATGCAGCTGTGTCTACAGTCTCCTCTCTTTTTGCCTGTGTCATTGGACTTATATTGTTCTCAGTCATATGCTTTAAAGTGGTGTTCACAACCTTCATGTTGAAAATCACTTCAGAGAGTTTGCTTGCAGTATTTCTAAAGCCAAATAGTAGACACGGAGTTTATTGTCCTGACTTAGAAACAAGTATGTCGTTGGGAGCTATAAAAACATTAATTATCCTTGGCTGCTTCATAAGCAACTGGTGGACCAATAAGATAGTGAAACAAATGGTGAGGGGAAGGAAGAAAAGATAAAGGCCCAGTGATGTTGTATCAGCTAAGTTGGCAATAGAGAGTTTTATGATCTTTGGAAATTAATTCAATGCCACAGAATAGGGTGGTAGAGAGGGAGCAAACTTTTTCCAGAAGGGCCGATTAGTAAATATTTAAATTTGTAGGCCAATATGCAAAATTAAGGATATTTTATACATTATTATATAACAAGAAAATGAATTTCCATACTTTTTGTTGATAATATTAAAATGTAATACTGAGTGCTTATTTTTGTAATACTTGTTTACTAATAAGAAGAATGGATTTCTGATTTGAGAAAGGATCATTTTGTTTAACTCTGGTTCAAAGTTAGAGTTCCTCATCATTAAAAGAGGCCAGTTTGGCTCCATAAGCCATTGTCTGCCTCATCTTTTCCTAACTTGCTTTGACCTAGGGCATAGCTACTTTTGTAGAAGTGTTGTCTCCTGTGTGGGAAACTATTAGGGAAGTTATTTTGTTGTATACAATAAAGGTTCTCTAATCTCTTAAATGTGACTGATCAAGTACCCTTGAATTCTTATTCTATTCATTGGGGGGATTATGAACTTCCAATGTGATTTGACCAAAATCATTTATTTGAGACCACTCACCACTCCCTGAGAGCAGACAGCGGCACCAGATCAGCCTCATGCAGTGATTTCACTCTGACAGTGATCTGAACAGCCCTGGTGAGACCTGAGTGATCCACTGAAAATGGCCTGAGCTTTTGCTGCAGCGATGAAGTAGTAGTGCTAATTTATATTCGTACACATTCATTTACTTACTAATTTATTTATACATTTTTCCAATAATCATATTTTAAATGCATGCTATGTTCCATTTCACTGGTAATTATTATGATGCAGAAATAAGGGATGAGTGCTTTTCTTAGGCAGATGATTGCTTCATGGTATGAAATGGACAGCAGAGTAAACTAGCCTCTTGCTGACTGCTTAGTAGTGTCACCTAATAGTGACACTTTCCAGGCAAAGGCTATATTCTTATAAGTTAAAATGATTTCAAGTGGCAAATTCAACTCTATTGATATAACACTATTCTCTAGATAAATTGGTGTTTTTCAAATATATCAGCATACAAGTGCAGCAAATAAAGAGTTAGAAATTTTACATGCATTAAATTTTCACATCAGACAAGATCAAAAGCATAAGGTAAAAATTTTTTACCAAACAAAAAATGGTCCGGTATTTTTTTGTTTTTCTCTCAGGCTACTCATAAAATGTTTTTTGGGAAATACATGAATTTTTATAACAAGTGTACTAGGAGTTATTGCTCTTATGTAAATTTTCAAGCAATTTAAGTAAAACAATATTTTAACAAGGATATTAGAGTGTAATCCAATATGAAAACTCAATTTTGTTAAAAAGTTCAGTTATTTCTGTGTGATTCTCATTTGTACAATTAGTAGAGTCTAACAATATATGTTTCTTCTGTTACCTTGACAATATAGTTAGCATTTTGCAATCATTTCTAAAGAATTAGAAATATGAATTCCAAGTGTTCATACATCATATCTGAAAAACAAAAATAGCCCTGTGGCATTGTAGTTTAAGTTACACCTCCTATCTTCCCTGGAATCTCACCCCTGAGGGAGGATGGAGAATGTGAAGGATCTGAGCTCTACTGCAGAGGCAGTTGGCTTGGCTAGCTAGCGCCAAGCTCTGAGTCGGGCTGTGACCACAGACTTGCTCAAAATGCAGCAAAAACCAAAAAAGATACAACTATACAATTCCACAGAATTGATATTTAATTGAAGTCTTAAAATAAATTAATGTGCTATTTTTACTAAATGTATTATTTCAATCACAAAAATGCCTTTAATGAGCCAATGGAGATAATAAATTGTCAAAATTAGTATATACTAATTTAAAACTTTAATTTTAATTCAAAATAAATTAAAATTTTTAGTTTTTCCCGATGACAGATTACCAAAAATTTAATTTTTCTCTAATTTAAGTTCTAATTTGTTTGAAGCTGAAACAAACTTCCCAGGAACTGAAGAGTTGAGTGATTAAAGAAGGAAACAGCAAAAAATCTCTCCATTGAACAAGTTATTTTGCTACTCTAAGTCAATATCACTCAATTAAATCACCTTTTTCTTAAATGACTATATTTTGCAAATATACTCCATCTAAATTCTGTTGTGGTATTTTACTTAATTATATTTATCCTTTTCAATAATTTTGTGATAATTTTACTTAAATAAAATTATGAGAAAGATCTCAATGAAGTGTAGGCCAAGTTATAATAAGAGATACTCTCAGATACATGAAAAATAACTGAAAATTGTTTTCATTTGTTTTATCGTGGTTGTCATTTTGTTGAAGAAATGTCTGGTGAACTAAAAATACCTATATTTGAAAGTTCCAAATAATCATAATTCATCTCTTTCTTTGTATTTCTTACCAAGAAATCAATAAACTGTCATAGGAATTAAGTGTATAAAATAGTTCAAAGATAAATTATTACTTCATTATAACTTCCTCATATTAATCTGGGAAATATGGATGGCACTTAAAAGAGAATATCAGTTCACCAAGTTGAAAAAGGCAAGTAAAGATTAATTCCTTCAAGGAATTCTCTTTTCCCCAAGATTCTCTTCTTCCAAGATCCTCAAGAATGTTACTGTCGCATCATTGTAGCAGCTTATGAAAGTGAAGTGAGTAAGAGTGTGAGCGATTTCCACTGGCTGACAAGAAGAAAGGGAAGCATTTTGGTTTGTAGCCGCAGAGACTAGCTTTGACTGCTTGGAATCACACCGACGCTTAAACAGAAATATTAGGCAAGGATCAGGAGGGATAAAGAACGATCCCGCAGCACATAGCTTTATGAATATCCACGTTTACTTAGAAATGAGTAAGTAGTATTTCCTATCTCGAAACAGCAGTGATAAATGCATCCTCACACTTAAATGACTGCCTGTTCCCCCAGTCAGGGTTTTTAGGTCATTTGCCAACCAGTACAACTGTGAATTATAATGTCCCCCTCGCTGTGTTGGAAGTGTTTCACCATAAAGGGGGTAGAATGGAATGGCCTCATCCTTTAACTTTAACAAGGGCCACTGATGGATGTGGTCCATTTAAATGTCCAACAGAGAGCTGGACTAGATAACGAACTTATTATTCCTCTCGGAGGATTATAGGTTAGTCCCGAAGGAGTGCAGTAAGCCAGAGCAAATCCATATCTACTGGCTAAACAATAGCCAGAAGGCTGACTAGAAATATTGATTTACTTTCTAGGCCATTTAGGCCTTAATGGCGGAGAAAAGCTGAAGTGCTGTTTACTTTTCTGCCAGAATCGACCAAACAACCAGTCCATTTTTTACAGGTTTTTGATTGATTTCGCTTAGAGGAATTAGAGGTGATTTATTTTTAAGCTGAAAGCAACTCGTAAATATCTTCAACTGCACAGGTTCCCTGAGAGGAAATGTTAAGTGGAAATACTTATTGAGGAAGACTTTGTTGCAAATCAATGGGAATAGGTATCATGCCTCACTATGAGCAGTCAGATGTCAGACACCTTTGCAGAGCCCTGTCAGGACTATAATCTCATCCCTTCAGCTCCTCTCCTTTAGAAAGCTCTCAAGTTCACCAAGCTTGAATAAATTTAATCGCCTGACTGAATTCCAGCCAGATGCACCCTGCTGATTTCAAAGGGTCCTAGATGGGACAACATAATGGTGTGCAAGGCTCATATGGAGCATTTTCGAAGTTTGATGGGTGAAAACAGTAATTTATCACACAAGTGGCAATTTTCCATGATTCCTCAATCCCATACACAGAAACTGCAGAACTCCAACAAAGGAATGAAGCAGACACACAAAAGAGGGCTCATCCCAAATGCTACCAGGCTAGTCTGACTTTTAAAAAAGACATCGACTCTCACATCGGCGATAACGTCGAAAGATATGCTCCAACAATAACAACAAGAAATAATTTGTGATTTGCTGTTCAAGCTGGCAAGGTGTGAGGAGGCTAAAGTGAAAGAGGCCATCCGTGTTTTAAATGACCTTTCCAAGAGCGCTTGCCTTCATGTTCAGACGAGTTAACAAAGGGGTAGAGGACAGCACTTGAAATTCTATATGAAAGCTCTCTACTGTGTTGGCAGGAGAGGGAGGAGGCAGTTCCAGAAGCTTCTGATTTCATCGCTGTGCTCTTTTCTCAGCTGTCCTCACCACATCCACATCTGGTACATTTTTTTGAAATGTTGCTGTTTAAGAAAGTGACCAGTGTTTTCTTTCTTTTCTCCACCTTCCTGAAAGAATGTTAAAATATATAATATCAATTAAAATCAATGCTGAAACTTGGCATTCATTCTTAAACCTTTCAAAGATATACAGTCATCGTTCTCATAATATATTCTCTTCTGACAATAAAACCATAGTTACATATTGTAGAAAATTTTAATAATACATTTAATTTTAAAGATTTAACAGATTATCCATAAACTCTTCAGCCTAGAATAAGCACTATTATCATTATAAGATTTTTCTTCGTAGTCTTTTCCTTTTTGGCTTAGGTATTTATGTAAATTTGCTTAATATTTAAAAAATCAGAACAACTGCCTGTCATTTCACAAGCATTTTACATAATCCTCAGAAGAGCCTCTTCCTTCAAAGTGTGGTGCCAACCGTTTCCTAACAGTGGGAGCTTAAAAATGGCACTCCCCCACCTGACTGGACTAACCTGTAAAATGGGAACAGTACCAGATCACTTCATTCCCGTGCTTTTGTTGAGAGGACAAAAATGTAAAAACAGGGGAAAAGTACCGTGATAGGCATGATGATCAATCACTTGAGAGAGTTTGTTTCTGAAAAATGGTTTTACATGAGTCTTCCATGTATCTTACTTTCACAGAATAAAATTCAGCTCCCTGCCTGCTTTCCGCCATGTCTGTTAATTGTCCTTAGAGGAACCAAAGAATACATGAAGAGTCCTACCACACAGACCTTTAAAAAGGAATAAATGTAAAAATTAATTATTGTTAAAATTTTTGTTGGTTTATTTTTCCCCTCTTTTGTTCTTTACTTTCACATCAACGTGTGTGATCAGTTCGAGGAGGCTAGGCCTCCAGGGAGAGAAGCCGTAGGTGTGTGTGCTGATAAGCTTGAATGGCCATGCTTGCTGGAGTTCAGCAGAGGGAGAGCCAACTACAGCTCCACTGCGATTACTGTAGACCAAGGGCAGGGGTAATTTATGGGCTGACAATTTACACTTTCTTTCTCACTTATCTCTTGCCTTTCACTAAAATCTGTACAACTATTTTAGCAACAGGCACATGGCTCTGTCATGGTTCCTGTGGCAAAAAAAAAATTGAATTACCTTATCACCACAGAACTATCTAGATGGATGAGGTTACTTAATTAGAAGAGGATAATACTTGATACAAAGTCACGTGTTAGGGCAAAGGTGAAAATCAGCCTAGGTTCCCTAAGTATAGAGGTGTGAGACATAAAATAACATAAGAATTAAGTGTATCAAATAGTTTGAAGACAAATTATTACTTCATTATGACTCCCTCATATCAAGCTGGGAAACATGGATGGCACTTAAAAGAGAATATCAGTCCATCAAGTTGAAAAGGCAAGTGAAAATTAATTCCTTCAAGGAATGATCTTTTCCCCAAGATTCTCTTCATTTTTCCTTTCATCCTGGGAATTTAAATGGAGATGCTTGTAAGGAACAAGTATGAAGCTCAAAGAAATTTTTCTAAAAAATCATTTCTGAGTGAAATAGATCAGTGAAGAAAACAACAGCTGTTATCATGGAGCTAAACTGGATTTGAAAATGCTAGCTTCAAACAATGATTAAAAATGCAAGACTGCATCATGACATTAGAAGCACCAGTTCAGAGCGGAATTTCCCACATGCCATGTGGGACTGTAGTTGAAATAAATTAATCGTTCCCATATTCGAACAAGTTCAAGTAAGTCCCACAACCTTCACTCTTGGAAATTCACATTCAGCATAATATTTTCAAGGCTTTGTGAGGTTTTTGTATCTTAGTTTTTACTAACCTCTCGCTGAAATTCTTTCCTTCGGTTTCAATGAAGGCAAGCTCCAATAATGTCAGCAGTAACTGAAACTCTGTGCTCCAAAAAATCATGTTTTCATATTATGAAATGTTGTTTATAGTCATTACTATTTCTAAATCATGGTGGTTATTGGATATACCAAGAGATCTTATTGTTTAGGTAATTAATAAAAATACTTGATATGGCAGAAATTTATTTTTATATTTTGATAATTGCACTTCAGTAAAATTTATTTGCCCTTGAAACCTTATACATTTTGTTTTATCTATTAAAACATCATTATTCCAAGGAGGGTGGCTGTCAAAACTGTGTCATGCAAAGAGCAGTTTGAAAACCTTTGCTATTGACAAGCTCATTTAACTCTGTCTAACCTCATAATCTCCAAACTTCTTTATTCAGTAATCCTTTCATTTTTCCCGCTGATGATCACATTAGAGTGAGCCATCTAGGGAACACTGTTTAGAATATCCTGGCATCACCTTTGCCTCACTGACCTGCAGCATTTTCCCTCAAACTCTGTTTATAACTGGCTGCCTCAACAGGAAGCATCAACGCACACTGAGTTAATGTCCTTCTACACAACGCACTTCCAAGACGGTGATGTTATGAGTCTCTGTCCCCCGGCTCTTTTGGCCTTGGGATCCCTTTCTCTTTCAGAACAGGACTCAGGAGCTAACACGGAGCAGGAAATATGCGTGAGATATTGTGCCAGTCCATTTTAAGTGATTAATGGGGAGCTTTGAGCTACTATGTAAGGGCAGGTAAAAATCATATTTTTGTTTACAGAAAAAACAGTGAGGGGATGTGGCACAGCTTCTACCGCTGAGAAGGAATACCACAAGACACGTTCTTTTTGAGGGAAGTGATTGATTATTGGCAAACACCTGTTCAGTCCTGGGGATTTCTCACTTTCCGTAGGTTTTCTTAGTGCTATTTAAATTGAAGGCCAGAGAGTTCTTTCTGATGCACAGCTGCCCTGCACATTGTAATAGGATGCTTAGCAGCACCCCTGGCCTTAGCCAGGAGATGTCAGTGGCAGCTGCCTCCCCCACCCCCCACCTGCCGCAGTTGTGACCATTGTGATGGCTAAAAATTGTCTCCAGATATTGGCAAATATCCACTGGCAGGCAAAATGGCCCCCTCCTGAGAACCACTGGAGTAAATGTTTAGTTTGTAAGAGGAAGACGTTTGCCATTCTCCAAGAATGAATCAGTAAAAACTGATTAATCTGCTATACAATTAAATATTACAACTATAAAAATATATATATTTCCAGGAGAGTTCTGTTTTAATATGCATTTTGATATATCAAAAATATATTTGATATACTTTTAAGTACTCTTTCAACCTTCTAAATGTGAGGGAGATTCAATGTGTCTTGTATTTACTTTTAATGCTTTGTGTCAAGGATCAGTGCACATTTTTCTATATTATTCCAAATACTCAATATTTTAGGCTTTGTGGGTCAGATCACCTGACATGACTACTTGATTGTGTCATAATAGACTGAAGTCAGCTACTGACAAACAATATATAGATATTTGAGAGTGGCTGTGTTTCAATAAAATTCATCTACATGCATACAAACACAAAAGCAAACCAAATTTGGCCAGCAATCTCTATTTGGCAGCCCTTGGCTTAAATACAGTGTAGTAATTTTAGGTCTAGAAAAAGGAAAGATGCTCTCTAAGAAATGCTATTTCATGTATTTGATATACATTTAAGTAGTCTTTAAACCATACTAATATCCAAAATGCCATTGTCTCTTTTCTAAAAGTTTGCTTACATGAATTAATGTGTTAACTTGGCCTATTCTTCACAGATTTGTTAACATTTGGGTATCTTGTGCTTGAAATTGAGGTGGAGATGATGAAGTAGGCTGTTACAGACAGACCAGGCAGTGCATACCTCATCTTTAAAAGCCTCTCGGTCCATGATTAATGATGACCCAGACAGCCACGAAATGTAGTCCATCTTAGTTCTTCTAAACAAACTGTATGCTTTATTAAAACACCAGTATGAATGCCAATTAAGATGTCCTGTATCAACAGGCTATGTCTAATGACACCACTCCATAGCCACGCTCCCCTCCTTCCTTAGAGTTTGAATTCCAGGTATAATTCAGGGTGATAATGGATTCAACTAAAAGACAACACTGTCTAGATGCTTGCAATTTCACCTGCTGTGTGAGTTAGGTTGTGGCCCAGGAAACATACAAAAGTGGTGTGCAGGACATCCAGGAAGGATGTTTAAGATGCTGATTCAGGAAAGAGCCTCTTTTTCTCGCCTTTACTTCTTCATTCTGCTCTGGCCTGGTACGTCGATATGAGGGCTGGGATAACAAATGTCATACTGAACTATGAGCACAGAAACCATACAGTGAGGATGGCAGAGCAGTAAGATAGGAATTTGTGTCCCTGATGATATTGAGAAATGAACACACAGGGCTGCATACCTCCTGAGGGCTTCTAAATGAAAAATAAACTCCTATCTCCTTTTGGCTAATGTGGCTTTGGATTTTACATTTTATGCTGTAAAATCTAATGACAATTGATTACGTCAGTTATGAGTCTGTATATAATTATAATACTCATTTGATGATCATATGAACCCTGACTTCTAAGTATTATTACTTCAGGAACTGGTATACCTCAGACAAACAACCAAGGCATCAACCCCAAAAGGAAAGAGATGGGGGTCAAGAAATGATAGTTAGGGACCCTGTGTTCTCCTCAGATGTTATTCTCTCAGAGCGAGTGGAGCCATTTTAAGTAGAAACTATTCCTGGAAAAAATCGTTCTGTTAAATCTTTTATTTTACTACAGATCTAGCTTTTCAGTTCACTCCAAAAGAAAAGAAGGATGTTCTTACTCAGAACTCTCAAAATAGTACCAAAATGGCAATCAAACAGGAATGAGATTATTCTGTCTCTTGCCTTACCAGCCCATTGTCCTCACGGATGCCCTCTGGGCTCTTTCTCACCCTGTATTACACTGTCACGGCTCAGTGAGCCACCGCCAGTCCACCGAGCTGGGAGTCACCACCATCGGGCTGTCCAAAGACTCGGAAATGTGCAAGCAAGTCTTCTTTTCACACCCAGACACCTTCTGTTTTTCCTTCTTGACCTATAGCTCTGGGGAAAAGGTCATGACAATAAAAACTCATAAGCTTTATGGTCCTTCATATTGTAAACATTCCACTGAAATTCTTAATTTCCTAAGGGTTGCTTTTCTGGCTTTTAATACTCCCTTAGTAAGTTTTCCTAACTGGTCATGCCTGTCAGTAGGATGTACAGAAATTACTCTCGAGGATAAGTCCTGTCTGTGCCTTTTATAGGGCCATCTGTACTTTAAGTTTTATAAACTTGGGGATGTGTGTGTGAGTGCATGAGTTCATTTGTGCACATCATGCAAGTGTTGAAAAGATCACTGAAAATGGATGAGCAGAAATGCTGAAGGAAAGTGTATTTGAATCAATGAAGAGGCATGTTCCTGTTTGAGTATCTGCACAAGTATTCTATTAATTATGGATAATTATAGTTCACAGAAGTCATACTCCCCTCCCATTGTCCAAGTTGCTCTCTCCTGCTGCATCCACATGCAGCCCTATGTTCTTAGCAGAATCATAAGAGGTGAAATCTCAGATGAAACCTATCTGCAGTCCTAAGACTAAATTGTCTTGTAAAACTAAGATGGAGAAAAGAGATGGCTGAACTTGAACCCATGTGCTATGCATACCTCAGGGCACAGGAAGAAATCACACTGACAACATTAAAAGATTGCATTTACTACACAGAATTGGTAGAATCAATAACCAAAGCTATGGGTTTTGGGTAATATTTCACTTTAAGCCCAGATGGAAACTGAAATTGTGGTAAACATCATCACTATCCTGCTAAAACCAGTATTAGGGAAAGGTTTGTGATTAGCCCACGGCTAAAAATAGAAAGAAATGGAGAGAACGCCTACTTCCTGGAGGCCAAAGGGAGGCGTTCCTGAAGACTGCATGTAACTCAAAGGGGAATCTCTCTTTTAGTTGTAAGATCACCCTTTCAACTCCTGTAATTTCCGTATCCTCATATCTAACATGTGTATATGCATTACTACTATCTCAAAGGGTTACTATCTGATTTAAATAAAATAGTGCACGTAAAGCTTTTTAAATAGTATCTGGCATAGAAGCCACTTGATAAGTCCTAGTCACTGAAGTTATTATCCTCTGGGCTGCAGCTGAGGTTTTCAGGACCTGGAACAAAAGTACAAGTGGAGGTCCACATACCATGTATGTACATGTTTAGAGGTTTTAAATCAACCTATCCAACTTGCCTATTGATGTTAAATAAAATAGGCTCTATCTGATAAGTTTGGCATAATGACACGGAAGGCGAATTTCCAGCTCTTTAGAGTTTCTCCGCTGGTGAGGGCAGCATGGAGGGACTGGCCTCTGGCCCCGGCTCTCAGAGTGAACGTCCCCCACCTCCAATTTGGTCCTGCACCGTGGGGAGTTTCACTTTCACCTGCAGGGCTCCCCAGTCTGCACGGGTCTCCTGTACAAGGCAGCTCCTTGGCCAACGCTCGGGCCTAAGAAGCACATTCTGCCGTGAGGAAAGAGGACTTCTCAGGCTCTAGAAGTGGGCACAAGTCTATTTGGGCAGAGATGAAACAAGGAATTGTTGTATTAAAAGTGATTGTCCAGAGTCAGCTGAAGTCATCAAATAGCCAGACACTTAGCATCAGTCAGGGCTCCCCCCACCCTCTTTCCTTTTCCTCTGAATCATCAAATTTCTCAAGTACAGGCAAGAAACAGAAAGTGGGGAGAAAATAACTGCATGATTTCTTTGAGGCACTTAATGATGGATTTCATCATAGAATTTCTTGTAGCAGGGGCATGTGAACTGGAAAGTTGGTTCAACAAAAATGATTTTGTACATAGTTACAAATGATCAGAGAAATAGATACTCTTATTTAAAGAGGGTTTGAAAACACAAACACTTGCTAAATTCAGCATAATGAGAAAATAAAATGAACCCAGAGAAATGAATTCTGACTACAAATAACAAATTTAGAAAATGAAGAGATCTAGTATAATGGGAAAAAAGCCTTAAAATGTATATGTGGCATAACTGTCTACAGTGCTCTCAAAATAAAAGAATGTTGCTAAAAACTTTTAAAACATTATTTTTTTCTCAAATGACATTTTTCCTAATGGTCTATGAATTATGTTATTTTTTTTGCAATTTAAATAGAAAACAAGATTTTTAAAAATTATTGTTGTTCAGCTGCAGTTGTCCTACCTTTTCCCCCCTTGCTCTCCCCTACCCCACCCTCCAAGGCCCCCTCACAGTCAATCCCCGCCATGGCCCATGCCCACGAGTCCTCTATTTCTGTTCTTTGACTTGCCCCTTCCCTTCTGTTTCCCCAGTTATCCCTCTCTCCCCTCCCCTCAGGTTACTGTCAGTTGGTTCTTTATTTCAGTGTCTCTGGTTGTATTTTGCTTGCTTGCTTGTTTCTTTTGTTGACTAGGTTCCACTTATAGATGAGACCATACAGTATTTGTCTTTCACGGCCTGGCTTATTTCACTTAGCATAATACTCTCCACAAACCCTGACAAAATACCAATGACATATTTCACATATACATAACAAATATCTAAAATTTTATGTGGAACCGTAAATGATCCCAAATAGCCTCAGCAATTTTGAGAAAGAAGAACAAAGTAGGAGGGATCATAATACCTGATACCAAACTGTACTACAAGGCCACCGTAATCAAAACAGTCTAGTACTGGCATAAGAACAGACACATAGATCGATGCAACAGAATAGAGAGCCCAGAAATAAACCCAGGTCTCTTGGCCAATTCATATTTGACAAAGGAGGCAGAAGCATAAACTAGAGTAAAAAAAATAGCCTCTTCAACTGATCTCACAGCTACATGCAAAAAAATGAAACTCCACTACCAACTTACGCCATACACAAAAATAAACTCAAGATGGATAAAAGACTTAACTATAAATTGTGACACCATAGAAGTCCTAGAGGAGAACATAGGCAGGAAAATTTCAGATATCCCATGCAGCTATATTTTAACGGATATGTCCCCTAGGCAATGGATATAAAGGAAAGAATAAACAAATGAGACATACCTTATTTTTAATCAAAATTTTCTACCTTCTAAATCAGCTTTGTTAACAATCACTTTTCTGCTTCACTAAAATGTATAAATACTTATAGTGGACAAGAGCAAAAATAGATTGTTTTATTCCCTTCTTGATTCTATTTGTGTAATAACCTAGTAAAAGGGAGGTCATAAGAAAATCAACAGGTAAATGCTTTCAAATATACAGTTTATTTAAAATCATGGATTTTTGGTCCCTTTGAGTTACTATTTTCAGTGCATATCTCATCATACTCATTCACCTAAATCTATGAGTGCTTTACACACAAAACTTGGGTTGAGAGTCGGGGGAGGCAGAGGAAAGTACAAGGAGGATAAACGGGGGTGCGAGCAGACTTGACGTGGGGTGAGGAGTACACAGTACAGTGGACAGAAGGCGCATTGTGCGGTCGCACACCGGAACCCTGTGAAATGTTCTTGACCAGCGCCACCCCAATAAATTCACTAAAAATTAAAAACAAAACAAAAAGCATTGGTTCAGGCATTCGATGTTGGTCTCTAGTGAAAATAGTCAATGTATCTATGATAATTATTAGATCATTTTCTTTCCTTTATAAAGATTGATGATGTAATTATGTAGGGTGTAATCACCTTTTTGAATTACTAGAGATCCCTCTCTACTACATTTTTAAATAAAATTTATATTTTGGAATAATCTTAAATTAATAGGAAGTTTGCAAAATGGTATCGGTTATTTCTATATACCTTTGATAGTTTCCCCTAAAGTTAACATCCTACATAATCATGATACATTTGCCAAACTGAGAAGTGAACATTCAAAACTAAGAAATTAATATTACTGTATTTTTGACAGTTTACATGGGCAAATGGATCAGAATGTCATCCTCTCTGCCTCTAGATATTGCTGAATCTCTGAAGAGAATCAGTGTTCATAAAGAGGCCAACTTCAAAATTAGTAACAAGGAAAAGGGACCTTGTGAGCCTGGACTTGAATTTGTCTGTCTTCCCTTAGTTTCTGCTTTCAGGGGAAGCTTTTCTCCTGTGCAGCCGTACAGTGCACGCAGTTTGAACCTGGCCATCCTGGGTGAAGTCTAAACCAGCTGGAGAATGTCTGGCTGGGTAACTCCAGGACACTTTAGCTGCACAGCAGAATCACAGGAAGCACTCACAAGGCTGGCAGATCCAAGACATTCTCATTCTAGGAAATCCCTTTCTGAATCGGATAGACAAAAACTTCAGGCCATCATGAAAGGCTCACTCTGTGGAAGGGACATTATTGTACAGCCTACAAAGCCACTTCAGAAGGAACATTCCAAGCCCCTGGAGGTGAGCAATTCTGCTCATAGCCAAGGGGAGCACAGCACCCCTACAACCATCCTTGCTCCCCAGGGAGCTGGGAACCGTATCTGTCTAGAATCCCCAGAAGAGATCAGGGATCCAGGAGAAAGGACCAACCAATGCAAAGTGTATGATTACTTATGGGAGACAGCGTGCATTGCTACCAAAGATCACTTGGAGTGGCTAGGTATATTGTTTTTAGTATACACTATATTAATGCACATCTTTTGGAGCTGCATTTGTTACCAAGTTTTAAGTACATATTACCAAATTTTACTAAAATGACTGAAGTACTTTCATACCTGTCCTGGAAAAATAAGAATGTTCACTGGGAAGTTTTAAAATAGAAGACAAAAGCATGGCCTTGAAGAAAAGAAAGTCCATACTTTAAATGATAAAGCAAATCAAAAAAGTTTAACAAGACTACCATCAATGCAATTTTTCATTTTTCATTTTAAATTAAATCATGGGAATAAAACAATTTTCTTTTTTCTTTCTCTCTTAAGAGCTTAGTACATTATAATAGATATGACATTGAGTGATTACTAAATTAATGAAACCATTGTTAGAGTTCTCTACAAGTTTAGAGATAGATTTATAAAAGGTACATTTGGCTGTCTGGCTGCTCAGGCCTCTTTTTATCTCTTTTGGTTTCGAAACAGCCTAATCAGGAAACAATTCCACACAAAGGGTCAAAGGATGAAATCCACTGGGAAAGACCTCAGAATATCATGAAACAAAATAGAGTTCATGGTTGCTGTAGCATCATTACTTGAACCTGCAAAACTTATGTGTCCTAAATATTGGCTTAAGTTACAAAGGTCACATGTGGCTTTGTGTCATGGGTTTTCTGGAAAATTTGCCCATCAATTTAGGGGCTGGGAAGGAGCCCTAAATTCTCACACCATCAGTAAAATTTCTCTTCTGAGTTTAGTCATTTGTAGAAAGCCTACATATGCCTCAAGGAACAAGATTATGCCCTAACTGGTGTGGCTCAGTGGATTGGGCATTCTTCCACAAACCAAGAGGTCACCAGTTCCATTCACAGTCAGGGCACATGCCTGGGTTGCAGGCTGGGTCCTCGGTTGGGGGCATGTAAGAGGCAACGGACTGATGTTTCTCTCTCACATTGATGTTTCTCTTCCTCTTGTTCTCCCTCCCTTCCCCTCTCTCTAAAAATAAATAAGTAAAATATTTTTTTAGAAAAAGGAACAAAATAACAATTTGAATGTTTGATCAATCTGTCTGCTTAGAAATCTGAGTGCTTCTTACCCACCTTAGAAAATTATTTAGCACGAAGCATTCATAAAATGGCTTTACATCAGTTTAGTATTAAAATAAGCGACACCCATGCTTCTGAAGGAGCAGGGCATAGGAAAGGTAAGGTTTTATAAGGCTTTTATAATTCTATTCCTTCAAATTGAGAGCATTGTCACAATGGGTTCATTAATTTGTGAATCATTCAATGTCATCTCTGCAATAAAGTACCAGACTTTTAATGGGCTTAGGGAGAGAGAAAAATTATTCTATAATTTAATTTAAAATGAAAAATTGCATAGTTAGTAACTTTGCTAATTTTTTTGGATGGAGTTTGGTAAAATCTCCATGTCATGTAAGGTTATTTTTGTGATGAGATTATGCATGTTTTCATAATCCTTGTGATAAGAATAATAGAAAATATTTAAAATATTGCATAATGGATTAGGTTACTTATGGAATTACAGAGTGTTTTGAGAAATATAAAAGGTTGCCATGGTGGCTTGCAGCAGTTGACTTCGAAGATTACTCTCACCGACCTCCAATTTCAGCCACAGCTGCCGTGGGCGTTGTGCCCACTCGGACCCACCTCCAGCTGCCAGCCTTCTGCATTGCTGCCTGGGTGTCCACCTGCTTTTTGTTTCAGGGCCTCACTCTCTGGGCAGAGATGAGAAAGGCAAGAGAGAGCCACTTCTGTTCTCTTGTGTCTTGGATCTCTGCATAACACGTATACAGCCGGTATCTTTATTAGTAGAAAACTAAAACGAAATCATTCTTGAAACAAGTTTGAGCCAAGATCTCAAACCTGGCCTATTCGCTGTCTGGTCTGGTTCAAATACTAAGACCCTTGTGTTGAAGCTGGAAATTTATGCATTCATGTATTCAACAAATATTTACAGAGAACTTAGAAAATGTGGGCACTGAGACACAAAATAAAATCGCTGGCCTCAAGGAACTTCTAGTCTTTGGGAGAGGGAGGCAATTGACAGGTAAACTATCGGTATATCACACAGTACAAAGTTTAACAGATGAAATGTAAGGCAGGGAGTGCCAGTCAAAGGTGGCATTTGAATAGATCCCCAAAATGCAGGTGGTTATTAGGCAGAAGGAAATTCTAGGCAGAAGGAGTGGCCAGTAGAGAGAGTAGAGAGAGGTCTGTGCCTGGCCCGCGCAAAAACTCAGAAAGGAAACCAACCTGACCTTGAACTAACGATTCTCTCTGTCTCAGTTTTGCCTTTTGTAACATTAAGGTAATGCCAGTAGCAAATTCACTGTAAGTTGAATGTGTCATTTATGTAAGACACACAGTATGTGTTCAATAAATGTTAGCTCTTACTATATCACTCATTCAGTTTTACATATTCCACTCTGGAAGGAAACCTCAGTGAAGGTTTTGGATTCAGCATACTGCATATTTAGGTGAAAATTAAAACTGTTACACTTTGTGGAAGGCTCTCCCAGCAAAGGTGTGGCTTTTCCTCAGCCTTCACTAGCATTAACAATGGTCTGGTTCTGTTGTTCTTCTTCCCTTGGTGTGTGGCATGTGCCATGTATCAACCCTCAAAAAGTTTCTCTTTGGGGTGGGAGGGGAGGACATTTTTAAAAGCCTGTCTAGTCACAAAGCAAAGTATGGGATGCTTTACAAGTAGAAGAACTGATTTAGTTTTGGTCATCTGGGGCTAAAAGTGCATAAGGATTTTTAGGTGAAGAAATGAGAAAAAAGAAACTTTTTTTAGGCAGAGGGAGTATCATAGGTAAAGTGTCTCAGGCAGTGGGTAGACAATTTGTCCCCTCCTTAGAGGACATCTGGCAATGTCTGGAGACATTGTCACACTGGAGAAGTGCTATTGGCACATGGGAAGTAGGGGCCAGGCATGCTGCTAACCATCCTACAATGGACAGGACAATCCCCCACAACAGAGAATTGTCTGGCCCTTACATATCAATAATGCCGAGATTGAGACATCCTGCTCTAAGGCAAGAAAGTGTGTCCATTTAGCAATAAAAGGAGTCCCCTGTGACGAGCTTTTATTGGCATAGAGTTGTGAAGGCAGGATCTAGATCATACAGGACTTTGTAGGTTTAATTAGATTGTATCCAAAATTCCAACAAGGTCACTGAAGGATGATAATCAGGATGCATGGAGTTGGGGGTGAGGTGAGGGCACGGGCACGGAGGACAAACGGTGACGACAAAACTCGATTTACAGGGAACAGATTACTGTAACAGGGGTTTCGGCTGAGGCGCACTGGAAAGAAGTTGCTAATACAGAACCGGTGGGCAGACTGTGTATGCACTCTTCCACACACAGGTATAAAGGAGCCAACTGGTGGTGACTGGAAGGTTTTTGAAGAGGACTCCCCTGGAGGGAGATACACTGTAGGTTCACTTTAGCCCTTCAGGTGGAGGAAGTGCCTGCTACCAACACCCAACCCAGAGTGGGAGAGGAGGTTAAGGAGTTCAAGTAGAGATCTTTATATGTGTCCATGCTTTGTGGGACATGCATATGGGTCACATGCGAAAAGTAATGGGCAGGAAGCTGACTGAACAAGCTGGGACGGCAGAGCCAAGGACTGCAGCAGTTTGGAGGGGTATTGTGTTCTCTGAGTTTGCCAGAGCAAAACACACAGCAAGAGGGCTGGCTGTAAGAGGCCTGGGAGCAAAGGAGGGGAGACCATGAGCTATCACAGATTGTTTTTTTTAGATCCTTCAGAGGACAAAGTGGCCTCGAGAGAAGGGAATTTAAGTTAGGTTAGCAGCCATCAGGAGATGTGGATGAGGTCAAAAGGGACCAGCTGGGATGGCGATGCCCTCGACCAAGTCAGGAGATTGGAGTTGAACCATCTGCAATGCTGCAGGTGAAGGTGGAGGGCAGTGGAGGGCGGAATCTCTGAAGAATGAAAGAGAGAAGTAAATTTAAAAAGATGAAAAAACCAGAAAGAGTAGTGGAAGGTTCCACTGTGGTGCAGATCAAGTACGATCTTGCTCTCCTTACCTCTCGTCCTGCTCCACACTGGGACAGGCGGAGGACAGGGGTGGAAGCCGCAGGAAGAGGTGGCTGGCCTCAGTGAGTCATGGCTGAGCAGTGAGCCCTTTCCTCGCTCTTCTTCTCATACACTTTCTTGCATCAGCCATCAGCTAGGTAGGACAGGAAAGAAATTTTGACTTTAAACTAGGTTAGGAGTTTGGATCGAATTAGCATTTTAATTAATGAACCCAAACTTTATTTTGAGCAAAGAACTAATTATCTCTTTAGGATAAATTTAAAGACAAATTTGAAAAATTATTTAGTTTATGATAACATTACGTCAATCATTTTAATTCAGTGTAACAGTTACTGGTCCACAAATGATCAAAAATGGCTCCTTTTTTGAGAATAAAGCACCAATGCTCGAAAATATATCTTACGGCATGTTTGGAATATGATATGAAGTGTTATGCCAAGCCCAAAACAAGGGTGATTGAAAAGCTACAAAAGGTTTTTTTTTCCCACCATGTAACAAATTTTTCCACAAGCACGGGAATGCTGTGTTTACTTCATTCTGTCGGGGATCCAAGTTGATTAGCACAGCCCCATACTGGAGCCTTGCCCTTTTGTGTGCAAGAAAGGAAGAGAAATCCAAAGAAGCTCACTTTGGCAATTATGTTCCAGCCTGACATGACCCGCGCTGTGGTCGTTAGCATCTCATTCGTCAGAAGGAGCCACAAACATGGCCCCATTCTACCGTAAGGGTCCCAAGAGTTCCATAGCTCCCAACGGAGTGAAAGTGAAAATATGTGTTCAATATATTGGTGCAATAGTCAAGGCAAGTGGTGATAATGACTTGGGATAAAGTAGTAGAAATAGGTACAGACAAAACTAAGTGGAAATTTTTGAAGGACGTACTTAAACAAGTCCTTTTAGACCCATAATTATCAAAAATGTACTTACCATTTATGCTTTCTAAGACAGTATGTGAACACAATGTGATGGCATAAAGTAATAGTTTAATAAATATAAACATAATTTGTATTTGGTACATTCTAAATTTTATAGGAAATGCCCTAGGAATCATCAAAATCTTTCATTCTTCCTACTCTACGCATTTCTCATAATGGTCATATATCACAACACAAGCAGAAGTGGAGTCATAAGGATGTGGATATTTCTGACTATATCGCTTTGGCGTGTGTTCTTTCAAATCTTGTGCTGCTTATTACCACAAATTATCACGTACTTCATTGTAGGCTATACACCAACGGTGTGTTCCTTCACATTTTGTTTTTAAAGAATTTCTGTTATTTTCAACATGATATGGGATAAAATTAAGAAAGTATATCCCTTCCTAGAGGAAATCTTTGAAGAAAAATTTAAGTTCAAATCTCCTAGTTAGCTTTTACTAACATCTATCTTTAATAAAGATTCATTCTTTTAAAACTACGCCTAGTAACAATATTAGGTTTTGTAAAACCTCTTTTCAGTCCATAGTGTTTGTGGAATTGTGACTAGATACGGAGTTGGCTTCAGGTACAATACTTTATATTATGAAACAAGGATATATGTATCACATCGTGTAGTTCATAAATTTGTTTACAGACTAACTGGCTCCAGCATCGAGGTTTCTTTTTAGTGCTTTTTAAATTTATTTTCATAAAAGTGAGAGAAAAGACTTTCTAGTACTGCAGTAGGATTTCTGCACAGACTGTAATAAGTGGAGAATGGTGAAGCCAGGTTACATGGGATACTGAGGAATTCAGGTTGACTCAATAGAAATAGCAGGCATCATCTTTACCTGTGATTCCAGGACCTTGCTTTTGCATTATTTGCAAGTGGTTAAAAGTGTAACAATTAATTATGGAGGTAGATATGGTCTGTGTTTTACACTAGCATATAGAAGAAGGTCAGTTTTATGTCAAGTCCTCAGTCTTGAATCCTTTTTTTGGGATGCAGAATTTAAATGATACTGTAGGTTCTGGGTTGTCCCTTGTTCCTCTACTTTTGTCCTGGTTCATGATGTGGATAACACCCCAATAATGATTTCGTGAGATATGAAGTTAAAGATTATGATGATATGATCATATAGATAGAAAAAGTTTTAGAAAACATGTAGTCATATTAATTGATTCTCAGAAGACTCGAATCTAATCCCATGGCTGACACAAATTCTACACAATTCAAACTTGGCTGCCTTGTCCATTGGGGGTGGGGGAAAAGGAAAGGACAGCTTCTACATTACTTTTCTGCCCAAAAAGTGAGATTCCACAATTAATAGTTTTATTCTCATCAACTAGTCTGCAAATATTGAGTACTTACCAATTGAAGGCACACTGGATGACATGTTAATGAAGCTGGCATGAAAAGCCCCTACCCTCAAGATGCCGACTGTCCAGGAAGATTAGAATATTTATTTCAAGTGACAAGTTTCAAAAGAAATATACATACTTGATGTTTACAGCCAGTGTCATGAAGTGGTATTAGGACTACCAAATATATTCAATTTTGTGACACATTTGCAGATGGTGACCTTCTGTATGATAATTGGTGCATTTCCTTAGGAATTTCTGTTCTTCTGAAGTCTGTTGCTCCACAACTTTTGGTTCTTGAGATTTATGCTCCTGTGAAGTCTGGGCCTGAGCTTCATTAGCACCTGATCTACCACGAGTGCAGATGGTTATTGGAAATAAAAAGTCAGCCGTTTCCTATGATTCAATCTCTCATGGGCTGCATCTCCCTCTAAGCTATTTCCTCACTGTTGCATATGATTCATTCCCATGCAGAACAGTGATTATTATATGATTGTTAAATCTAAAGTGGAAAGGAAAGTAGATTATTAGAAAAAGTCTAGTAGCTTATTAATATATATTATGTGCTACAATGAAGTGATTTTACCAAAGTATTAGCAAGATGATAGATTTATAGCTGATGAGAGAAAATTACTCTATTGTGATGATTGAATGTAACAAAAAGAATTCAGAATTTTTCTTTCTTTTTTTTTTCTTGCCTTGCATTAAGGGGTTATTGCCCAAAATAATAATCTACCCAGACGCCTCTTCATCCTGGTCACTTGCCAATACTTCTGAGCAATATTATTGTGACTCTAGTAGACAAAGGAAGGGAAGTCCAGGAGGGTTAATTGCCATATCTATATTTATTGAGCTAATCAGAAAGCAAGGCTTTGTTTCCAACAGAAATAGTTCACCAGTTTTATCTGATTGGATATTATTGACTGATTTTTTTCATTTGTCAATTATATGTGAACAATAAAAGAGGTTGAAATTTTTCATCACCCTTTTGGATTTTTGCACACTTGTTTTTCTTTATATTACATTGATGAATAATGTTGACCACATGCTAGAGTTAGCCTGCGTACAACAGAAGCTTGTTGATTTGCTTGGTTATTACTATATTTAATTGCCTATCATATTCCTTTTTGTCTATGTAAAAGTCTAATTGTTCCATTGAAAGACAAATACAACCACAATTACCAGACCTCTTTTCTCTCTAAGTCATTCCCATTATTAAGTTTATTTAGGCTACTGAGTTTCAGCTCTGAGGGTTTGAATATGCAAGGAGTTTTAACAATGAAATTCAAGCCCTACTCTGCTGCTCTTTTAGGAACATGTTTTGCTGCCATTTCCTGATGCTCATGCAGCAAATAATTTCATTGAAAAGATAAAACACACACACACACACAGAAATACAGATTCCTTATAAGCACTGCTACAAACAGTATTCATCATAGGACATGTATGCTGTTCAGCTAAATATCTGGCCCTAGCCTACCAATCAGATCTAACAATAAGCTAACAACTTCTCTATTCTAGGATCTTTGGTCTTCTCTCAGTTGTTTTGAGTATCTGTTTTCTACCACAGGAGCCTTTGTGCTTACAGTCACCTGTGCCAGAAATGCGCTTCCCTCCCAGTAATTACTACCTTTCATGAACTATTTTTACTTTCCTTCTTCCACTTATTATCATAGCACTTTCATAATGTTAGTGTACTTGAAGAATTACTATGTTTTCTACTATACTGTAGCATAGAGATTATAGGCAGAGTTTATGGAAGCTTTTGCTGACTTCTGTAGATGCTGTGCTTAGCACTGTATAACATATAATACATTTTGGTCTTTTTTTTTTTTCATTTATAATAGCACATCACAACAGGAGCAAGTGGCTTAAAACAACAGCAGGTTATTATTTCTCATATTTCTGTCTATTGGCTGGGGAGCTCATTAGCTGCAGGAAGTTGGTGGATGACCTGGGGAGTGGGCTCCTCTAGGATGATGGATCTTCATCTTCATGTCATTTCCACTCTGGGATTCTTCACAAGAGGCAGGACCAGGGCAATGCTCCAAGAGGGGGAGAGGGGCATTTCAAGCCCCTTGAGGCCTAGACTCTAGAACTTGCACGTCACTTCTGCTACATGCCATTGGACAAACTGAGTCACTAAGGCTAGTCCAGACATTTGGGGAGTGGCAAACAGGATTTACCTCTGGAAGGGAGAGGTGGCATTGTCCCACTGCCTAGAGCCATGCATGTAGGATTGGGAAGAACTTGTGCCCATTAAATAGTCTACCTTTGTATTCCACAATACTTTAATTAATTATGAATGAAATCCTCCTTTAATTGTAAAGACTGCTCTAGGAACTGGCTGAACTAAATGCTGTATGTTTTGTTTTATTGGTTTGGGGATTTTTGTATGCACTTTACTAAAAAATGAAAGATGGAGAGAGTGATTCACTAAGTGACAGTAGGTGATCTCAACTTATATTTAGGTAAGTAATGACTCTCAGCAATATGAGAGCAGGAACATTATCTCAGTCATTAATGAATTTTCAGCAACCAGAACAGAGCTTGACACATAACAGATGTTCAGTCAATATTTGTGAATGAATAGCAAAAATAATAGACATTCCTTTCTTTGGTCTTCCCTTTCATGTTCCTAAGACGGTTGCTTTTTATTTTGATTTGTCAAATGATTTCTAAATTGTTAGGGAAATAGCAGAATAGTAAATAGAGTTTCAATAGAGTTCCTGCTCACATACGTGATTCCATGAATCCATACTAATGATTTCTGACAAGATTAAATGACACAAAAACATAACATATGAATAGAAATAATCTTATGATTATTTAATGAATATTTGACCTCTTAGTAAAAAAAGAGCCTCTGGGAGATATTGTTTCCTTATTAATAGATAAAAAATGAGCATGAAATATTCTCTTAAATCTCTATAATCTGGTTGGAATAGGAAGAATCTCTAAATGAGTCACTAACCTAAATAAGTGACTGAATATTCCATAATATTCAAGATGTGATGACTTTGACATTGTGTCTAGGTTCAGATTGTCATCCTATTTTTATGGATGAATAGATCACTTTGTTCTCTCTCAACTGAAAAATATAGATGATTTATTTAAATTCTGGAAACCAATGAAACATGTTGCTAACTATTTTAACGTAGGCAAAAAGTGTAGTTTGCTAATGGTGATATAAATTGAAAATAGTTTTATCTTATAAAAATATTTCTAACTGAAATTCATCTCCACTTATTATCTGCTTATACGGACATAATTTCAAATAAGAGAAAATAGCATATGGGCTAGGCATATTGTAAAAATAAAACAACAATAATACTAGAGAGGAAATATTTCTTTCACATCCCTCTTAGAATTATCAAACATGCACTTGACTGTACCAGCACAATGAATAATCTCCAAATAATAATGCCTACCTCTGTCAATTAGTTTATACACATGTCAACCTTAATATCTTATATAAATTATAGCATCTTGGCTGGAAAGAAAAACAGATCATGATATTTCAGTGAGTCATCTGGGTCCCTAAAGATGTATATCAGTGTCAAAAGTGCAATCTAAATAATAATGGATTTACTGATTTATGTGTTAGACTATGTAATTCTTCAGTTTGATTAAAATATCAATATTTTCAATATAACTCAAGTAGTCTGATTCTTTCCCTTATCATTTTCATACAAGATAATTCATGTGTTTGTAAAACCATTCCTCCATAGCATTGGAAAAAGGAGAACAGCCCCATTTTTTAGTTTTAGAGTGAGACAAGTTTTAAGGTGAACAGCACTTTCAAAATGCAAAGTTCTGCTTCTTGTTACAGAATTAGAAAAGGATTGCTGATACGTGAAGAAAAACAAAAGGTAAAACACTTAACTAATTTCAAGAGAATAGAAACAAGTTTTTATAAGAGTATTTTTTTTAATTATGAAGCCGTGGTAGTCTTCACAGGATATAGGTAAGGGAAATGTGTGAAGAAACTAGAGAGGTGTCATTTTTTCTTTACTTTTAAAAGTTTTACAAAATACAGCAACTAAAATTGGTTAAGAAAAATAGATTAAAAGCGGCAAGATATAATATGCTCTAATGATACATAATCATTAATTTAAAAGCATTCTATGATGCTGAAGATAGTAATAAGAAAATTAATTAACCTTTCAGTGCTGAAAGGAAATGAAAGTAAACATTTTGTTTCTCCAAAATGTTTTGTAATCTCTTTTTTTAATATGTTGAACTTCTATGTTGTGTTTTGAAACTGCTTTGTCTAGTGATTTCAGATGTCATTTATATTTTAATATTCAAAACAAATGTCATTAAACACGGCTATTTATGACATTTGACGAGGGTTGACTCCTCGTAGTTGCTAGATATACAGAGTTACCAATCGATTTATATTCTAGTTGTAAACAGTTGTCCATGAGTCAGGACAGGAAATCAGAGCTATCTTTGTTGTTAAGTCTAGTGAAACCACTATATTTAATTAACTCCCCTAAAACTAAGTAGGTGCTCCTTACATATCTGTTGAACTGTATTAACATTAAGGAAGTGTTTGTATCCTTATACCTGTCGCTTAAATAGTTGATTAGCTTAGTACCATCAGTAAAAACAAGTAAGTAGAACAACATGGAAGGGGGAAAGGAGGGAGGGAGGGAGGGACAAAAGGAGAAACAGACAGAGGGAGGCAGGGAGGGAGATACAGAGAGAACCAGGAAATTCAGTTGGTGATAGTAGAGAGGTGAGGTAGCAAGTAATTCTTTCACTGTCTAGTTCAACATAATAACTTAGTGTTATTCGGCTAGTTGTTCCTGCTGTCTGCAAAGCCTATTTGAGCTTTCCAGTGGGCCTCCTAGTGGGCAGTATCTTGAGCGTATGGTCATAGTCCAACCTACCCTCATTTCGGTAAAGGCAAAAACATAATTGTGTCGTGGCAGCCAGAATGATCAAGCTCTACTCAGTTTCTCAAGTTTACCAAGTAACAAAACATATATACCACTTAAAAACAGAGGGAAGGTGGTGGTATTTCCTTTCCGAGGATTAAAATATACAATCCCAGAGGTCAAGACATCATAGTCATAATATCAAAATCCATGGAAAGTCAAATTAACTCCCAGATTGCTTGGTAACTGCAGTTAGAGCCAAGGAACACGGCTACGCTGAGGAACTCTGTTAGCTAGAGTCTTTGGGAAACCTGACCAAGTTTCTTCTTCAGGAAGTTCTTCTACTCCATTTTATTGTGTACAATTTATACCATCCTGTAAACCTCTTTTTTAGCTCTTATCCCTAGTAATAGTAAATGATTTATTTTTCCAAACTAGAAGTTGTTATGCCAGAAGAAGCTTCTTCTGTCCTGTGTGTAGAAGTATCCCAATGCCTATTACAGTCCCCAGCCTGGAGGAGGTGCTCAGAAAACTCCTATGCCACCAGAGAGAAGAGGAGTGTTGCTTCCCTGAAGTCCAGAGTAGGCGAGGAGATGTGCTGAATTTGTAGTGCCTTCCTCTTTTGGTTTTTAAATATACTAAAGCCATGTATAAAGGGCACATTGATAAAACCGAAACAGGTAGAATCGAGGGTGGGAGGTGGGGATGGGTGAGGCAGGGGGCAGTGGCAGGGGGAAAATGGAGGCAACTGTTCTTGAACAATAAAAACAATAAAATAAAATTTAAAAATAAAAATATATAAATATTCTAAAGACGGTTTTTGTGTGGTGGACACTTTTTATTTATGAATAAACTAATTCATTTAAATAAGCTGGAACTTTCTTTTATATTGAGCCATGGAAACCTTAATTACACTTTCAGTATTAATTTTGGCAAGGTGCTGCATGTTCTTATATATATTTATGAGAAATAGTATAACTTACATATTTTTGCAGGAAATCTCAGACCTTGTGGTGTATTTTATTAATTCAGATGTCCCCCGATGGCCCTTTCTAAGCTATTGGATATGGATAAAGGAAAGTGAGAAGTGTGACCTTATTCGCTGCTTACTAGTCTATATAAGCGTCATTGACTATAATAAAAGCATAAGATATAAATTGAGGGACACTTCTAAAAGGGATTATTTATGCGTTTTATTCTCAAGGTTATTTCAAATATATAAATGTGAGAATAATTCTTAGAAAATTCTGGCAATAGCAAGTCAGATGAGGAAATGCACAGCTAGTGATCTTTGAGTTTCTAGTCACAAGACAAGCAGAGGGAATTCTGCTGAACAGAAATTCTCCACCTTAACTCTTTCACTTCAGTTACTAGCAAATTTCACATCTAGAAAAATTGTATTGCATGACAAATATATCACCAAATTCAGATTTTCTAAAGGTCTTATTGATGATAATACATGTGAAAATTCTCTTATAAACTGTAATGGGCTTGTCAGGGAGATTTTGGCTGCAAGTAACAGAATACACAAAATAAATCATAAGTGTCTATTTATAAATCTCCTGTGGGTAGGAATCCAGAGACCAACTGGTTCAGAGTTGACTGATTAAGAAGTTCAACTCTGTCAGGATTTGGGTCAACAGCCTTGCCTTTCCTGTCCTAGTGGCAAGATGGCTAGCCCATCTCCAAATGTAGTGCCCTTCCTTGACAACATGCAACAACAGGAAAGGAGAGACAGAGCTTCCACTTTGTATGTGTCTTTTATCGCGGGAAAAATCTTTCCTGGACGCCCACGGTGTACTTCTTTCAGGTCTTAATCAGCTCTATACTACATTATTATCTTTAGTTAGCTAATTTCAGGAGAGCGGAGTCAAAGTACACTTAAAATAAAAATATGAATGAAAGAGCCACCTAGTGATAGCCCATCTGACTTATAATGTTTTCCTTATGGCTTAGAAAAAAGTTTCAAGTGATGCTGCATTCATTATTGTATTTAGGGAAAGACAGTATGGGGGAAAAAACCTAGGAGTTTCGGGATTATACTTCCCCACTTTCTACGTGATATGGGGATTGTGACTTCCAAACCTCACTGGGTTTCTGTGTGCGTAACAATTGCAATCATTGCTATCTTAAACTTCATTTCATCTCCCTAACAGTTTTCTTTGGGAAACTTTTGTGATTATAAAAATATTAATTTTCAGAGTAACTATCTAATATAATTCGAAGATATTCAGTTCTAAGCATGCCTGGCCATTGTTTAAGTATTTTGTAGGTTTAGGTTTGCATTTTATGTAATTACTAATTCACGACTGCTCTTTGGGGGCTTAGTATGTATACAGACTTGTTTAGTATGGACTGTGCAACGTGCCATCACCACTGCATGTACACTTTCCATTCCAGCTGCCTAATTATTTCTAATGGGCAATAACAAGCAGAAGAAAAGAACATTCAGGAAAAAATATAGTTCATTAGCATTATGTTACAAACTGTTTATAGGCAAAAAATACGGATATAACCACATAGTCTTTTTCTTCTTAAAGAGAATTGGAAAATACTTGAAAAAATATACTAAAATATTTAACTTCGGGAGCATCCTTTCCATATATTGTACTTATATAGGAGAAACTTTCTTTACTCTTATAAAAGTAATTCACGTTAAAAATTGTATTTTTAGAACATCCATCTTTTTTCAGAAACTAAGATAGAGTATTATATGATTCTGTGTGAAGTTTCTATGGCTTATTTTATTGTCTCCTGGGGACTTAAGAAGCATATCTTATGAATGAGCATTATATACAAGCATTTTTATATGTCGTTAAAAAATTATATCTTGTTTGGAGACGTGAAAAATGTTTGCTCTCTGTTTTGTGAATATAAAATATCCCCAGTATAATAATTACTGCCATGTTTCTTTCTTACAAAATAATATTAACATAATTCTCTTGCTATGAGAAAAGTATAAATAACTACTTTAAAATAAAATATGAATTCAAAGATTTCAATAAAATGTAGTTTTTTTGTAAAATTAATAATACAGAATTTGAGTTACTTCTGCCACTAGATTGTTACATGGATAGTAATGGCCATAAAATTGTAGTTTCACATTTCTACAAGCAAATACATAACTTTTTATAGACTTAAATACTTGATACTCAATTTTTTATAAATTGTAATAAAAGTTCCTATTTAGGTTGATACCTCAAACTATGAACAACCTTTTTCATAATCATATATTGGTGAATTTATAGTTACCAATCAAAAGAAAACAAAATTGCTGATTTCATTTGAGTTAGGTATTGGTTTAGTTCTTTAAAAATGCTTGTTACTATAGTCCATGCAGATGGTGTTTAATTTATAGTGGACTTCAAGAGGTGACAAACAACATAAGCTACAAATATCCCCCACCTTCGCTCCTGCACTAACCTCTGGGTGTTGCACCCACAAGGCCCCGCCGCCCTGCCATCATGCCACCACCCGGAATGCTTCTTCCTCGGGCTGCAGCACTCACGCACTGGTGAAATCAAGTACCACCCCAGCCCTGCCCTTTGATTACTGGAGTGTTTTTAACAGCAATACTGAACTACGTTTAGGAATAAATGAGTAGCCCTCTAACTGATGTTTATTGTGATGTCTCTTGGCAGTGAAAAACAAATAAAAACTGAGCTGATTCTATGACATAGATGGACCACTTTAAACACTTAATCTATTGCTGGAAGTCAACAGCGCCACGTTTCTCATCACCAACATTGTTAGCTAAATTTAAAACTCCGACTCTGTTTCTAGGATATTCCATCGAACTGCAAAACTGAATTTTATTATGAAAATAAAATTATTGAATTGTTAGAAACATTGTTCTCTGTGCCAAAATGATGACGGTTGAAATACATTCATAACAGGGCAGAAGTGAAAGAGAACTAATGAAAAAGATGAGGTTCTTGAAACATCTTAATGACTACAAAAAGTAATCATTTTAAGCCTGGCTGGGCAGCTCAGTTGGCTGGAATGTTGTCCCATACACCAAAAGGTTTCAGGTTCCATCCCTGGTCAGGACACATACCTAGGTTATGGGTCTGATCTCTGGTTGGGGCACATATGGGAGGCAACCAAAGGATGTTTCTCTCATATCAACGTTTCTCTCTCTCCTCACCCCCCTAGTTCTCTCTCTCATTCATTTTAAATCCGTTTTCACTAAGCTACTTAGGACATTATGTTTTTCTGTCATTTCAAAAGCAAAGAGTAAAAAGGGCTTTATTTTCTCAAGTGATGAGCATGTTATCCATACAGTATTGATAGAATTGCCTAGTTCAGGATGCTTGAAAGTGGATTTGAGAGTCTAACAGAAGATTTTTTAGCTACACATGATAAGTGGCCTTTCCGTACTGCCACTAAATATATAAAATAATAAAAGAAACACACTTATGAGAAAGTTGACCTTTAGTTTAAGAGTAATTTCACTAAACTAAAACTTTGTGTTTATGGCTTTTCATCTTTCTCCCGTAAGATAAATGAGACAATTTCACCCTCTCTGTATGCTGCATTTTTCATAATGAGCTTCATATCTAATTAGGGTTTTTTTTGGTATTTTTGGGGAAATGCACTACCAATTCACATTTTATTTGTTTTGTTTTATGTTTGCTGCATTAAAATTACTTAGCAGACAAAAGCTAAAACATAAAACATGTACACCAGGAAAAAAATTCACAGGAAAATACTTTTCTAGAAATTACCTATTTGAGAATTCAGAACTTGGAGAAGTAAATATTAACTAAATTTCAAGACAAGAATTGTTTTTTACTTGAGCAAAAATCTTCAAATAGTTCATATTTCCCTGAGGATATGTAAAAGAAGCAAGAAAATGCCTGGTAAATATGAGTTAATTTATTCATTTTTACCTGGAATTCTAGTATACAAGCACTTTAAATATTAAACTGACACATGTAGACTTACAATAAAATTCATTGAAACAGGTTTTACTATATCAATTACTTAAAATTATAATAGTATGAAGAATTTTTTTGGTAGGACATTTGTCATTATACCAGCCACAAAGCCTGTCTATGAATACAATAACTAGACTCTGGTTTGAACATTTCACAGTAGTTTAAATGCCCAGTTTTCTTATTTTTAAAGTTCCAAGCTATATTTTCCCTGACAAATTTGAGTTTGAATTATTTAGATCATTTTCTAATGTGAGCCATAAAAATAAATAGCATACATGCTCAAATGTGTGGGATTTTTTTTTCATTTCTACAACCTAAAGACCAGTTGGGTTGAAAAAAATAAAACTTAACAGCTTTTAATTTGTCATGTGGAATCTGATTCTATGTGCTTTTTATAACCTCTATATATTTACCGAAGTGACGCATAAAACGGTGGTGATAATGGAGAATGTAAAGCAGCCTTTGCACATGAGCAGTAATGCTAACTGATATGATGAATAAAAACTGAAGGTACATTCTCAGAAGTCCTGTTTCTTGTGTTTACTAAGGTGTATCTTGGTTAGTTGATGTAGCTCCTCATCGTCCTCACTAAGCTATAGAGAACTTCGATGGATAGAATGAGAATAAATAAGGAGTAATTATTTATCAAAAGCCTCACATTTATATTTAATTTTTAAACTGCAATACAATATACATTAGATCACAAAGCCTGTCAAAATATAAGCTCATAGCTCTTCTTTTGCTGGAGTGGTGCTCAGGCATGCCACACGTGCTTCCGGAGATGACCGAGGAATGGCGGAATAGCACAATCTGAAATCACCTGTTCCTGTTGGTTCCACTTCATTTTGACTCCTGATTTGAGCTTCTCTTCTTCATTTCCCTGGAGACTTGGTTTAGGCCTTTAATTATATCACATTTGTACTATTCCCAACAACCACATTTCTGTCCACAATACCAGCTTTTCAACATCCAGGCTACTTGTTCATTTCTGCTAGACTTATTTACCCATGTGACAAAGCTGGTCATGTCACTCCGCTGCTAACAAACTTCTGTCAGCATCCCAGTAATCAATCATTTCAAGTCCAACCCCCTGAACTTGGCCTACATATTCTGAATCACACCCTTGTTAGCTTGCAGTCAGCCTTCTCTTAAGTTGTTGCACACCTATCAACACCCAGACTTGTCTCATCTTCTTCCTGTGTGCCTTCTTCTAATTACCTATTAAAATGTCACCTCTTCTAAAGGTCTCTGGACTCCCTAAGGTAACAGTAGTTGGTTCCTTAAAGTGTTTTCTCACAATATGTAGCTCATATTTCTTTCAGAGATTAAATTTTAAAATTATTTTATATGCCCATAATCTTACAACATTCTGAGTTCCTTGTAGATAAAGATAATTGCATTTATATTTATATCTTGAGCACCAAACATAGTA